>JABXWE010022999.1:0-39682 GCA_014611495.1 Limonius californicus
TAATCCTTTTACATTTCTTTATGTTTTGAATTAATGGTTAAATTCATGTCTAACAAAAAAAATTTTTAAATGGTTAAATAAGATAACATTGTTAATTAATGAATTAGGGAATAAATAATACAAAGTAACTTTTCTTTATCCAATATGTACCAATCACAAGAAGGTTTAAAGTATTTCAAAATCTAATGAATGAAGTAGTCTTAAACAAATCTAGTAACTCTATTTAAATTTTGAAAATGCTTTTAAGATGTAATTACAATGTTACATTATTTCGAAGCGCGGTTAACATCAATTTTAAATATATCTTTCAAAACATAGTATGCTTGTACTTTATACAATTTCTCTTGCCCTCCAATTTTAAAATCCTTATACGAAATGTGTAAAGATGTAGATGGTGAAAATTACATTTTAAAGAGTGCCACGCATATGAACATGGTTCTAACACAATTATACTAAATACGGTAAGTAAAATAAATTTATAGAAACGTTTACATTTTATGGATTGATTCTGTAACAGTGAGATTGTTCCGACCGGTGATTTTCAATTTAATTCAAAATAAAATGCCATAACGTAAATCACAATTTAGTAACAAACAAATAAATAGGATCCAGATGTAAGTTACATACCTTGTAAATATGCATACTTGTGAATCAATCAGGTAAATGTTTATTTTTTCGGTAAACAGCTTCTCGCAACGAAGTTTCCTCCGCGAAAATTGTGTTGTTAATAACCACACAATAATCGAGACATGTAACTTATTGTAAAGTGAAATTTCTTATTTGAATAGAAAATTCGCCTCGTTCGATGCATAGAAATACACACGGATATGCGCCTTATGTGAAGCACCAGTTTAATTTTGGTTTCTATGGGCGCATGATTTGGTACAATAACAAAGAGACACAACAAGAATATTAAATTAAAGTATTAACAGTAAGTTACATTCTCATTTGCGATTTGTAAAATAATCTAGATGTTGTTTATTTTCAATAAAAATTAGTAATAAAAATTTGAAACGGGGATTTTCCTAAGGAACATAAAAAAATATTAAAGTATCTCAAACTGTTGTTTTCTAAAACCGCAAGACTAATTACTGTGGAAGAAAAGTTAGTGTGATTACTTAGTCAGTTTTATCTTTTTCTTCTAGACCTTTTCGAAAGCTGTGAATTCTACAAATGGTTGAACGAGTTCGCTTAGCAAAAATGTGTAACACTTAGGTTTTAATTTAGAAATGCCTTATTGGAAAATATAATTGTATGCCCTTATCAAATCAATATACAAGGTGTTTTAATAAGTAAGGATACCCACATGTAGTAGTAATAACAGCGATTTTATATTTGATCACTAAATTCGATTATTGTCAAAAAACGAACAGTAAAGACACTAGCAGATAAATAAATATATCAAGGTCTAGTGATTAAAAATCACAGTATCTAAATGGTATTAGACCCTTCATCATGTCCGTTTGTCATTATAGGTATTCTCAGACATTCATACCAAAATGTCGAGGAGCCCCATCGTGCATAAACCACAAATGAACCCTATCATTCAGAAAAACGTCAAGCAATAGTGGGGGTTAACTGTAATTAAAGAAGTGAATATACGGAATCAAACGATTTAGTAAAAATACTGGCCCTATCAAACGGTCTTTCAAAACGCCCAGCTAAACATTTAACGACAATCGATGCTGATGTCATCACTCGACAATAGCGTAAGGATTGTCGGCTGCCTAAACATGATTATTATGCAGGTTAATGATACCGTTATTCCTAAAAGTAGCTTCAAGGGTGAATTAAATATTCGCAGGAATGCTTGGATTTTCTGCAATCCTCAGTATGAATCGAAAAACTACCAATTTTGAAGTATAGGCAGTAAGGGCTTGTACACCCTGGATATGGTACGGTTGTTTTCATAGTAAATGAAGAGCCACTTTATTGACTAAAAAAACCAAAATCGCCTCTATCTTTGAAGCAGTTAGTTTGCGTACATATGTTGATTAAGAGTTTCCTGTTTTCTGTGATAAGTACTATACATGAGTAAATTATCAGACTTTATTAAACACCCTGCATTTCAAGTTGTAAAAATCCACCTTTTAATGTAGAATTTAAATTCACAATTGAAGCTTACAATAAAGCATGAAATTATGTCATTGTAATATATACTTACTTCTAATATTTGGAACCTGTTTGCAATATTTAGCTTTGAAAGCGCAAATTTCAGCTTGGAATACAGTGCCATTATGAGCGTTGACTTCTATGTAGAACTTTAATAAAAACAATTCAAAACCGACCATTGGAACATATTAATAATAAACCAAAAAGTTTAAACTGCAGCAAAATCAGTGATCTAGAATTAATGTTCGCGCGCGGAAAAGGAACAAATAAGAGTCACGTGCCGGAGCGGAACCAATCGCGGTCTAGGAATGCATTCATTGCAACTAGTGAGCCAATAATAATTGATTCCACACGCCTTGTAAGCGCGGGCAGTTTGAATGCACCGTAACACGAGATTACATGGGAGAATATGTCCCTTCGGGATATGTGCTAATAATGATGTCTAGACGACTTCTGACATGAATATTGTTCCCATTGTTCTCATTAATTTGCTTCTATGTACTTTTGTTATCTTTTTTATCTCGACTTGTTATACTAATACTGGTTAGACAAAATAGTAAACTAATAAACAACTAGAATTCTGCCAAATTTAATTCACACTTTTACTGCAAAATTAACCAATTAATCATTTCCTCGAAGACTAAAGACATTTATCTATATAATTTTCTACAAACTGATTTTCCAGTTGTTTTGTAATTACTTAACGGTTTAGACAATCATTATAACATGCGGACCTATATAACCACATTTTCAGATGTAATCTTACAATAAACAAGTAGAATGTAATTATTAACCATTACCTGACAATTTAATTTTTCAGTTCTTAAGTTTCAATGTAATACCTATTATATTAGCTAATTATTACTTTCTAAAACAGTGAAATTTATTATGTCATAGTTTTTCAATATACGAGTGTTTAGTTTTAAAAAATGCAATACAATATTATTTGTAAATTAAAATATTAGATGCAGATATTAGCACTACTTCTCGTGTCATGTTAGGGATTATATCGAATTGAGTATCACAGAAAGCAACAAATTCATATGTTACACATAAACGACGGCATGCCCTAGCTTAGCTCATAGAAGGAGGGGAGGGGTTCATTTTGTATAATACACCGCACTAAAATCTGATCAAATTCGGGATAAAATCGTAGTAAGTGAGGGCGCCAACGGGAACATCACTAGATCCGGAAGCTCCGCGTTTCTTTGAACGGCCAACCGAAAATTTTGCGTGATGGAACTCTAATAAAAAAATGTTAATTTACTAGCCCCGTAAACAAAGGGGAGCAAGAATCACTCTCAGCTGTCCTTACAGAAATCTTCACATTACTTTTAACGGAGCTCAAAATAAAATTGAGTTGATTTTAACAATGCTTTTAATTAAATTAGAGGAGCGCACAAAATACACGCAAAATGGTTAAATGATTATAATTTGGCATCGAACATCAACATTATTAAAAAATACAAAGTTTAAAACGAACATTTTTAAGATTAAACAAGCTCACGCACAGGTGATCATAAACCTATTAAATCTAGGCTAACAATACCTGAAAAAAGACACTGAATAAAGGCCTTGTACATGCGGTATTTTCTTATATCATTGAAGTTCTTTGAATCACTCTTATCCTACAGACAAAATATAAACTAGTTGTACAAGATGTCATAATCAACGGCGTGCATCCCAGGAGGTCTTCCCGTCGGTAAACTAAATGGAGCAGCTGCAGTGTTTAACAAAGGGTTTGAAAATTTACCTTCTTCGATGAAAAATTGGCCCTTCAGTGGCGGTGTAAATCTGAAGCCAGTCCCTGGGTGTAGTGGTGGAGTTTTTACAATTAGCTTCCCTCAAAACCGCTTGCTTTTGACAGATTTTTCAATATTACGCCATACGACGAAATTTCCCAAATCGGTACTTTAAGCGATATTTTCGGAATTTTTGGAAAACTAAATATTCCCTTTTTCGGACGTACCGTGAATGGTACCGCAGAAAGCGAAAGTAATTACTTATTGGTACACTACACTGATTCGGACGCTCGGGGGTAATATTAGATCTGCGTAACACTCAGGTCGAGAGTTAGTGCCTGACTCCCTGTCCTCTCGCCGCACTTAACTGTGTGTAGGATCGGGTTAAATTATAAATCTGGAGAAATATATTCATTAGCTAAAGCACATTTTTAGTGACTGCATATAGAAAATATGTTTATATATCTTTAATACACAAGATAGAATTCACTGCACAATCGTTATTTCCTGCTACGATCACCGATTTAAAACTTTTGTAACGTACTTTTTAACTGAATTGCACAATTGTCTAGAACAAATAAATGTATTTAAATAAACAATTAATTATGTTCGTTATTTGAACTCTGTGCGCAAATTCTTAACGTCGTTTAAAATTAGTAAATTAGTACTTTCTGTTATATTTATCAATTTCAAAACATAGTTCTAATGCCATCCTCGGTATACAGTACAAACTACAAAGCTGATGTGTAAAAATAGATACAGAGATTTTTAATCTTTATACTTTATGATTCATTAACTGCTACAAGAAACAAAAGCTAATAATGCGTATGATCTCCACTAACAGCTAAAAAAGCTTGACATTTTGTAGGAATGGATTGTTTGAAATTATTAAATAGTTCTTGTAGAATCGTATACCATTCCTCTCTAAGAGCAACTTGAACTTCCGGAATTGTACGTAGTGAAATCTCATCAGGGGAATTTGTTGGCCTGTCAATTCTATCGATTCACATTTCATCAAAGCAGTTGTCCACAATGTTTGCTCGATCTAGACGAGCGTTATTGTCCATAAACATGAATTATTGTTCTCCCACTGATGCTACATACGGAATAACATTGGGTGGCAGAATGACCTTCAGTACTTATCCCGGCCCATACCATCACACCGCCGCCTTCATATATTTGATTACAAGTCAATCATGACTCTTCACTAAACGACACTCGTCGCCAGGCATTTTGGCCCAAATTTTTATAAATATCTGCCCACCTTTTTGAGGGTTTTTTTTTATGATTTGCAGTAAGTGGAATGCAAACGAGCGGTCTTCGAACATATAGGCCGACATCATGAAAACGATTAGCTTATTGTTTGTGTTAATACCAGCCTTGAACTAGCAGTAGCGAACTCACGTCGAAGCTGGGTTGCAGTAAGAGTTTGATTTCTACGTGCAAGTTATGAGAGGTAACAATCACCTCTTGGTGTTGCTGATGTTGGCTACCCTTGTCCTTGCCTTCACCGAACATCTGCAATTTCCAAAAAGTGATTCCAAAGTCGAAAAATTACACTTTGTCTCACTCCAAACACTGTTGTCCAAGTGCCTAACATAATTTTCATCAAGATGATGCCATGCTTCCTGTATCCCCTCCCACAAGTTTGCTCTATTTCTAGGTCTAATCTGCCGAGAATTAATTCTTTTTAAAAGAAAGGCCCATATGTTTTCAAATGGATTCAAATCGGGACTTTTTGATGGCATTCCAATAAATTTGCACCGCTTTCTTGAATCCAGTCTTTAACAATTCTGTATGTGTGAACAGAACAATTACCCTGTTACATGTATATACCCATATTCTACCATTATTGCAAGATTGGAAAACCTACAGCCCTACTCCAGAAATCATCATCTCTATTTAGATAATGGAATGCAAATTCTACTCTAATTTCTTTATGCTCTTCAGTTAAAACTAAGTTTCTTGCAGCTGCACTGTTAATTAAACCAGCTTATCTTACACATCTACGTGCAGTTCTAACCCAACCTGGAAAATCTGTTGCCTCTCGCGCTACCACTGCTGTGAAAAAGAGTGCTTGCATAATATAATTTACCAACACAGCATCTTCTTCTTGGCTATGGACGACCCAATCCAAAACTACGTGAAACATCATGTTGCTGATACCATCTTTTATAATTTTGGAGATGCAACTGAAACTACCATTTAAATCAGCAGTAACGCATGTTACCAACTTTATTCTAGTTTTGATATTGCTCTTACTTTTTTAATATCACTTAAATGTCTGGACATTTTCACACTTTTAAAATAAATTTATTGTGACATTGACAACTAATTGTTACAATAAACCGACGAAGTGCCAAATATGATTCGATGACATGGATACTTATTTACAAAGGAAAAAATTAATGTTTCCATTTTTTGTTCCCAATTCCACATGCAAAACATAGATTTAAATATATAAAATATGCACCTATTTTCCATTTATTCATACTACCGTACGTCCCGCCCCCCACCGAAACCGCTTTCGCATTACTTTAGAGGGCTGCGGGCATCCCTTACATATTAACCATTCATGCAGCCTGCACCCTAACCTTAACTAACTGAAATGCGGTCGCCTCAGCTGGGGTTTGAACACGCAGCGGATCGGACCGCATTTCACTGTGACCTCGAGTGACAGCGCATAACCGCACTGCTCCACCGAGGTCCCTAAAATATGCACCTAACTAATGAAAATATGGCACTGTATGTTGACAATATGCACCTAAATATGCATATGCATGGCAACCATTTAATATTTCTCTTCAAAAAAATATCTTAAAACCAGAATAGAAAGAACTAGAGGCTAATATTTTTAAAGCAAGCTGTACAATTTTAAAAAGAAGCATTATTGAAAATAAAAAGCTCAATTGCCTAAGATACAGTGAAACTGGTATAAGTTCATATACCCCTGGACCCTTTCATAATCCTTAATATGTGCCCCTCTTATGCTAAATGCTTGCGGCTCAATATGTAGACTACCAAATTTTTAAGGCGTTTGAAATATTAACAAGCGCTGTTCAAAATTTCATCTTGGGTATAATAAAAAAACCTATTTTTATTCGCAGAGGTCAATTATTTAAGTTGGAGAATTGTGTAACTGGGACACAGTTCTGGTAAGAACTTAATGCAATACTATCTTGCTTAAAGAAGATACTGTAAACATGCATCTTGCGCAAGGGACACTTTTAGGACGAAATGTATAGATTTGTTCTATTTTGTTTTGTCCTCGGATTAAATTTTAAGATTTAATCTGCACAAGATATACTAACCTGCTCCAGTGTAGGTAATTAACAGGCCATTGGTCTATAATCAGAAGAAAAAGAAGAAGAAGCGAATATAAACTAAATTATTTTCTATAAATACCTGAGAGCATTAAAAACCCAAGTCAAAGGCACCCTTGGAATTTTAAAGTCTTGTCTTAGATTAGGTAATTTGTAATTACGAAGATGTAATTATTATAAATAATTTTAATTGTCATACATTAAAATGACAGTTTGCATTTCAAGTTTTATTAGGCTATTTCTTTAAACGTTTAATAGAAATTTCACATTAACATCTTATTTTGCGAGTATTTGTCAATAGTTTTAGTTACTTTTTTCTAGGTTACATTGCAGTCTCAAGTATTCTATGGTCCCCGTGGTCGAAGTAGTGAGGTTATGCAGTTGATGATGATGATTCCCATGAGTCGGAGCAGGCTCCTGCACTTAGGTTACCAAGGCCCATTGTGTTCCCGTGGGGTTACAGAAGACTTCACTCCCTGAACAGGTCCGTCGCCTCGGCGAAAGATAGAATCCTGTTCAGAGGCATGTCTTTAATGTCTCTTGGTTCAAAAAAGGGAGAGCCAAGGTGTTTGCGTCTTAAGGCCGCTAATGCCTTGCATTTTCAGAGGACATGTTCAGAGGTTTCCTCTTGCCCTTGACATTTCTACACTGGTTGTTTAACACAATCCCTATAGTGTTTTCCTGATTGGTCTTCTGCTTAGATTCAGAATATTGTCTACCGATTTAGGCGAAGAGCTCTTGATGAAGACTCTAGCCTGTCTGGGTGTGAATCTGGAGGTCCAAGAGTGCTGAAATTGCGCGTTTGCGTGATTCCAGATTTCGTGCCTCACGTGTTTGGGGGTTATTCCAAAAGTTGGCTCTGGACCTACTAAAGGTTTAGAGGCCCCACCCACGGCTAAGGCAGTTATGCATTTACGGACTATGTAAATAAACGTTCATTTGAAATAAAATTGTCGCATACACATTTACAGAACAAAGTAAATATCAAGTTTTACAAAATATGTTGAAAATGTTGATCATTGTTTTCTAAACATAAATGTACCCTTCTCTTAAGATTTTCAAATAAAATCACCCGAGTATCAGGCGGAAGTTCATCTAACTTTCGTGAAATAGCATTCTGTAAATCTTCTAAATTCTGTGGTCTATTGCTAAACATATTGTTTTTTTAGGGAATCGAGAGAAGTCTGGAACTGTAAGATCGGGTGACCTTGGTGAAAACAAATATCTACTAATTAACCGATCATCATAACATTCCTGAAAAAATTGTATGGCACGATTGGCAGATGTGCTGTGGAATTGGCCTGCTAAATGTAACCATTTCTAATTTGTTCATCACAAAGTTCATTGCATAAGGGGTTAAGATATTCTGAAGATAATACTTGGCAGTTATATTTTCTATAAGAAACTAGTAAACTATTCGTCTTGTTGAAACAGCTAGCTATAAATCGATCTTTTGTGGATGTAACGGTGTTTCCTCAAACATATGAGTTGTGTGTTGCCCATATTCTCATATTTTGGCTGTTAAAATACCCATTGAGGTGAAACCAGGCTTTATCGCAGAATCAAGTAAAATCCAATGTCATATTATTTATGTTGTTTAACAATCCGTGACTATAATTTATTCTAGATTGGAAATCACGCGGTAGAAGTTGATGAACCATTTTCATTTTGTATGAAAACCTGCTGATATCTTTTTTCTTTATTATCCGAAAACTACCGTAGGACAAATCAATTTCTTGGTTGAGTTTTCTGATTGGCTTATAAGGAGTTGCTTCTATAATATCCCTAACATTACCAATAACTTCTACAGTTCTTTTCAGAGGTCGTCCTAATCCCTTCTTCATTTCAACGCTTCCACCTTCTCTAAAATTATTCATAATAATCTTGGCAGTTTGATAGAAATTGTTAAATGTGAATTTTGCAGCCTCATTCGGACAACGCTGTTGAAATTCTGTAAAACAGGTTAGAAATGAATATTGCCATTAATCATTTTCATTCTTTGTACCATTATGAAAATAAAATTCTAATATGTAAATTTTATGTTACACTGTTAACATCTTTAAATTCACAGTATTTTAATATGTAATTGTAATTGCTGTAATCAATTAATTAAATAAATAACCTAATACAATGTGAAATGGAAACTGTCAATTATTAATGTATTGCAATTAAAAATATTTACAATATTTACATCTTTATGATTACAAATTAATCTAAGACAAGACTTTAATACTCCAATGGTGTCTATGACTTGGGTTTTTATTGAACGGTACTATTGTAACCGTAAAGTTCATATTTTAAATAACAAATATTAAGCATAAAAAATAAGAAAATCGTACAACAACAATACTTAAAAAAAATACCTTAAGCTTGAACAAGTATATAAATTAATGCAATGCAGTATGACATGCGGTGCTATTTCGATATTTTATTGAAATATTAAGGTTACACTCTCCTTTGTAGTTCTTTCCTCCTTCAACTGTATTACCTCTTGGGAGCGTAGCGGTTTTCTCCCTTATACCTATGTTGGTCATTGAAAGTGCAGCAGACCTAGAGGATCTACAGCTTAACGTGGGTTTTGAACCATGGGAAGTGCAAACACTAACCCAGAGATTATTTACTACAGGTTACTGTCATTGCTTTGCCAGAGAGAACGTTGCAAAACATACGACGCTCCGTTACTGAGATTTGAAACGCAGATCGAAAGCCTAGACGACTAATGCGATGACCTCAAGCCCACAACTACCGGTGCTTATAATTTATTTAGGTGGACGTTAGAGTTTTCCATTTATTCTATGGCATTTTATCGTGTACTGAAGAGTAGGAGGGCGGATTTTGAGACACCCTGTATGCATCCAATCATACATTTTACGAAAGATATTTATACCTTCACAATTTTTCAGTGAACCATTTTCAGCACTGTAGTTATTGTTTCTGCTTTTGCAACTATTCGCTAGTAAAGCGTTTAATAAAAGCAACGAAACGGGAATCCAATAGATTTTAAAATACGATTAAAGTTTAGTCGGGCCGTAAATTGAACTAAACCCAAAATCCGAATGAACGCATTCGAACAAGAAGATTAGATAAGTGTAATTACTGATTTATTAGACAAGGCAGTACTGAGAAGGGTGTGACGTTCTATTTAAATATGAACTAATCCGATTACGTCCGGAAGCAAAAAATCTGGTTATCATTAATTCTGCCACGGTGTCGTCCTGGATATTATTTAAGGGTCGGCAAAGTTTTAATTAAATCAATACAAGGACAAAAATAAGGTCCAATCTATTAACTAGCAAACGTAACGCCGCAACATAGCCAGTTTAGGTCTTATTTTTTCCAACTTAATTTTCAGGCTTTTCCTAATAGAAATTTGCGAAATGATTTCGCGCAACAACAGTGGAATTTTGACTAATTGTTTGAGATTTCCATATGAATGAGATAATGAAATATGGTAACATTAATATGGATATATGCTCCAAAGCGAACTGTAAGCAGTCGACGGGCCCCCCTTAACAGAGCTGTATATAATGGCTACATTAGCACGCTCCGCAATCTGTATGTATGAGATTTTCACTAATTTGCATAAAATGTGTCTCAGTGATTCATATATCTTATTGCGTTTGATATATGATTTCTGCTCAGTTCTGTTTGAATTCCAATTTAGAACTCGTCTTGCGTTTTCTTTACACGCGTACACCCTCGTAACTTTAGGTAAACCTTTTATCTATTTTCCGCATTTCACAAACATTCCAAGAAGTATTTCTACTATAAACAATTACTACAATATAGGGTAACCTGACATTAGCATCACTTTCCGCTTTATCTAATGAAAAGTAAACACTATTAATATAGAGGCTGTGATAAATAGAAGGAAAATTTATAATGAAACTAATATCATACATACAGTAATTGAGGGAATATGGTTTTCGCGTTAAAAATGTTATAAAACATAATTTACAGCTTTAATTTTAAATGGTTCGATTTATTAATTCGAGGTAAACATACGCACAGTAAATATATCACTATGATAGAAGTTAGAGCATTTCCAAATAAGATTTCCGATAACATACACAACCTCCGTTACAGCACGATATTACGACTATATTCATATATACCAGGTTCATTAGTTTAATTTCCTGTTTAATAGCGCAGCACTGGAGCCACTTGAACTCAAACCAAAAATAAAGCAGTATAATAGTTCACAGCTTTATCAATAGACCTGCGTAGAACGTTAGCGCCCACATCGTGTTTGTGTCAGTCGTATGGAACAACGAATGAATATTAAATTTTGCTGTATGTTAGAAAAAGGTCCAACGGAAACTTATCAAATGTTAAATGCTGTGTACGGTGATAACACCAGATGTCAAAATTTTGGTAACGGTTTTATTTTATAAAACTGTTTTACATGAAAATCAAAACGTTCAAGGATCAAGCCCTTATCGCTGTTTAAAATTGCTATTTTGTGTATATCGCCTTGACGGCATCTTCAGCAAATTCTCCGGGTTTGTTTGTTAATTCAGTTCGGTTGATTGCCGTACTCACTGGCCGTTTTTGAATAAGTGGGTATGGGTGCGCCCCCTCCCTGATTAAAATATTAAAATTAATCTTTTCTTTTCTGTATTTAAATAATAATTAAAATGAATTCTTAAAAGTTTTTTTTTCTGCAACTAACGTTTTAATGAAAAGCGAATTAGAAGTTATATACACACAGTGGCGGACTATAGGGGGGGCTTTAGGGGCTGGAGCCCGGGGCCCCAGATGCTGGAGGGGGCCCCTGGCGCCTCAAAAACGGTTTCAAAAACCATATGCAATTTTTAATGAAATATAAATTTATAAACAGATGTTTGGCCTAATCTCGACAATCTCATGTTTGAATTTATATCGATATAACTCTATAACTGTGTATTCAGTATCACTGATTTAAACTAGTGTATAACGCAAGCACACATGCAGCGCTACGCTAACCAGAGTGACCGCGTTTATTGCTCCTTGCGCTAAGGAATTACTTTTACAAAACACAACACGCGCGGCAATCCAGGTCGCAGCGTTTACCTATATTTTTTCTCATAAAATGCTCGGAAGAAAATACGAAAGCGGTTCCCGAAAACGAAGGAAGGCCGCACGTAAGGCAACAGAAAAGGCCAAATGTCGAAAAGTACCTAACAGAGTATTTGGTTCCCATACCTGAGTCAGGAAATGAGCAAGCTGCAGCTAGTGTTACAAGCAGAAAGTACCACCTGTAAGGATGAAGAAGAACAACAAAATACAATTTCAACCGCAGTCGCCATTACAGAAGGTGATTTAGCAGAACCAGAGTTTAACGAATATGTAGACGCACACGCAGATAACGACAATATTAATGAAACTACTGCAATAACCGAAAGCGAGGAAAATATATCCAACGATTTGGCATTATGGCCAAAACTCCGGAGTACCAATTTTATGAGAAATTGTCTACTAAAGGTAGCAACTTTTTTTCAAAACCAAAGTGAAAGTGAAAATCCTTATTTCTATCGTGCTTCAATAAGGCATTATAAAGATCAAAATAGACAATTTTCGAAGAAATATTTCGTTAAATACTTAAAAAACGGACAAGCAGGTCCTAGATCATGGCTGTGTTATTCGCCCAGTAGCGGCAATATTTATTGTTTGTTTTGCAGTCTATTTGCTAAAACAGCAACGGCATATTCTACTGGATTCTCAAATTGGAAGCATTTGAATGAGTATCTTGAGAGTCACGAAATGTCTGTTGAACACAATAAATCAATGTTGTCATGGATAACTCGTAAAAAAAATGAAAATGTTATCGTCAAACAACTACAAGAACAAATAAACAAGCATGCAGATCATTATTACAATGTTTTGAAACGCGTAGTGGCTGTAGTTAAGTTCCTAACCGAAAGAGGTTTGGCCTTTAGGGGTCATGACGAAAAATTTGGTTCTCCCCATAATGGTAATTTTATGGGATGTCTTGAACTTTTAGCCGAATTCGATCCATTTTTAAGAGAACACATCGCAAAAAGTGAAACCAAAACTAGCCGAGCTAGCAGAGATCGCTTACGTACCTATCGAAGAACGTTTACGAAGAAATCATAGATATAATGGGGAAGCAAGTTTGGAAGAAAATTGTGGATGAAATCAATGACTTCGATACAAAGTATTATTCGATAATTGTGGGCTCGACGCCGGATTTTGCACACATTGATCAGTTAGCAATTATTATGAGGTATTGCTCAAAAGGAAAAATTTATGAGCGATTTTTGACATTTTGTCCTATGCAAAGTCACACTGCTTTACCATTGTTTGATACAGTTAAAAATTTCTTGGCAGAAAATTCAATACTTATTGAAAATTGCCGCGGCCAATCTTACGACAATATGCCAGGAAAATATATCGGTTTGCAGGGACTTTTTAAGAAAGAAAATAGTCTGATTGATTGTTCCTTGTGCAGGCCACTCCTTACAGTTATAGTTGCCGTAGAAGCTTCGAAAGTATCAACAGAAATTGTTAACTATTTTGGTACAATACAACAGATGTACGTGTTTTTCAGTGCATCTACTCACAGATGGGATCTTTTGGAACAGCCTGGAAAAGGAAAATTACCATTTACGATAAAGAATTTAGGAAAAACCAGGTGGTCTAGTCATTACGAAGCCGTCCACGCTATCAACGTGAGTTACAAGCTTATTTTGAACATTCTTCGTGACACTTTTAATAACGAAGAAAAAAAGAGAGACTGCAATAATGAAGCCAAAAATCTCTATGAAAAATTTATAAAACTTGAAACGGAGTTTTAACAATGCTTTGGGATGATATCTTAGAGACACTTAATAATGTGAGTGCAAAACTGCAGAAGCCCGGATTAGATCTCTGTAAAGATTTTGCTTTAATATCGTCTCTAGATACCTACATAAAAGATATGAGAGAAAATTCTGAACGGATAATGAACGAGTAGGAGATTGAAGCAAAAGCCTTGAGCTTTGAACAAATAGAACCAAATTATAGTTACATAAACAAAAGAAAGAGGACAAAAAGATTATCTGATGGCCAAGCAGAAAGAGACCCGTCGATTTTAGACGATAATCGCTTTCGGATAGAAACAGTTAATGTGTTACTCGATACATTATCAAGAGCTTTGGATGACAGAGGGAAAGTGTATGATGACATGGGCAAGAAATTTAAGTTTTTATTCGACTTGGGTAATAAAACTAAGGATGATTGTGACGAAGATAGTATGAACCTTGTCATCAGTTAATATTGATAGGAAATTTAAAACGGATTGCGTAGGTTTTAAGACCACTACCTGATTGAATTAGATAGATATACTGAATTGAACAAAGAGAGAGCGCCAAAAGAAAAGGATCTTAAAAACAGAGAAGAAATGCTGAACACGCGTTCATGTTTACAAATGCTACATGAAATATATAACAATGATTTGATAGATATTTTCCCAAATTTATACACTATATTAAAAATATATTTGACGTTACCAATAACTAGCTGCGAAGCGGAACGAGCGTTTTCGAAATTAACAATTATAAATAAGTGGACGCGACTGCCTCCCTGGACTTTCCCATACTGGAAACTGTTCATATCATCTTTATTCAACAGTAGAGTTATTTTCCTCAAAACGGTTGTTCAAGTGCTATCCTAAAACCTTGCCTCGTAACGAACAGACTTACAAGGTTTGTAAGAATTCCCGCCAAATATCTGCGGTGCCCCTTAATTTCCTTTTAATATGCAACCAGGCATACTTCATTCTCTACTATATACGTCGCGCGGTCTTAACTAGTACCGATCGCTGTTGCTACCGAGGTAAAATTTTCTAAGTCCCTGGAAATTATATTTTGTAGGGCATAAAAAATCGATTTTTTTATTTTCGCGGAAAAAGATTCTTTGACGCAAACAAATAACAACCGTTAGAATAAAAAAAATATTTTTCTAAAAAAGAGGGGGGAGGGGGCCGGTGCGTTTACATATATCCACGAGTGTAATATTTCTTTGCATATTCATATGCTCCATTACGTACTGAGCGATTCAGTGAAAACCCCAGCTTCCTATCTTTTTTCGTTTATTAATTAAAGGAGTTTGAAGTTTCAAACTTCCAAGCTTCGTAGAGGGCGCCACAGGAAAATTACGGAGTTCTTCAAAAAATATATCGATAGCCCCTTGCGAGGTCTGTCGACAAGTTTAAAAAAATTCCTTGGAGCAGTTTTTGAGAAATAATTTTTTGAAAATTTCCAAAATTTTGAAAATTCGTAATTTAGGCCCCTTATAATTTCTCAAAAAACTTTTTATATCACCTCATTTTACCCTTCATATACTATTCAGAAAATAAAAATCATTTGAATCGATTCATCCGTTTTCGAGTAATTGGGCGTTAAACTCAAAAATTTCAAAAAATCATAGCGCCCTTCAGTTTAAAGCTAGCGAGTTCGGCAAAAAACTAACAGATTTGTCTTATGACCCTCTATCGTTATCCGCGATAAAAGTTTCAAAATTGTAATCACGAAAAAAGTGATACCAAAAAAACATGCGTAACTTCCGCTTCCGGTTTCGGATTTTTTTGAAAAGCTTATTTTTTCGATGAATTTTCGATACACCCCCGCATTCCAAAGCGCATCAAAATCGGAGCAATACTTTCGGCTGTAGGAGCGTCACATACGTACGTACGTACGTACATACGTACGTACCCACCCACAGACAGACATTTTTTAAAAACCACTTTTTTGGGTTCCTAGAGACCCAAAACGGATATTTCCGTTAAAATCTCGATTTCGAACATTTTCATGAATTCAATACTTACCCTATACCTATAAGGTATAGGAAAGTAAAAATAAACATGTATAGGACCACAATGATGGAAACCAGATTGAATTGCTTGTCGATTTTATCATTTGAAAGCTACATTACCAAATCATTGACTTATGATGAGGCAATAAAAGCGTATGCCCAACGCAAGTCTCGAAAAACTTCGTTAAGCGTACGAATTTTGTTTTTTACTTATTATTGTTTATATATTATATCACCTTCTCTTTTATTTATTTGAATAATAAAAAATATAAACTCTTATTGTTCTTAACCTGGCCTAACCATAAAAATGTATATCTTATACAATGGGACGGGGCCCAAAGAGTTTAATAGCCCGGGGCCCCGCAGCAGGTTAGTCCGCCACTGTATACACAAGATCCGATTTTAAAGAAATATCTGGTGCTGTGAATATTTTAACATTTTTGTTAAAAACTAATCTTGAAGAAACTTTTATAGAAACACTGAGACTTCTAAATATTATTGTAACAACACCTATGACAACCCTCGAAGATGAACGTTGCTTTTCCACATTATAACGAGCGCTCGAATGCTTTGGCTACAATGTCTATCAGCAAGAGTTTAGTTAACGAAATTGATAATTTTGAAGAAAAATTTGCGGAGAAATTTATTTCGATGAAAAATCGACGAGCAGAATTTCATTTTAAAAATTAAATGTGTTTGGGTGTGTTTTTTGTTAAGTGCCTAATTAATGATTCGATGACTATCCTATGTTACTGTTTAAAAACAATTTACAAGAATGGATTTTATAAACTTTAAACGTGTTTATAAGAACTTCAGATTAATTTCAGGTGAGTATTTTCTTATAATAACACATATTTTTGCTTTTAAAATTAAAATCCACCCCTCCGTTAGAAAATCGTGGTTCTAGGTCATTTGCTCGCCACCATTTGTCGCTGCCGTTTGCTTGCCGCCATTTGCTTGCCGCCATTTGTTTGCGCCGTTTGCCCGCCAACGATTGCTCACTAGGAAAGATACTCGCCAAGACATTTGTTCACCAACCGTTTGCTCGACAGCCAATTTACTCACAGTACTATGTATAAGTGCACCAACGGAGTAAAACGAATTTATATGTTGTTAGGCGCCTAAGATTGTAAAATCACTTTTTAATAATTGTTTTAATAGCTTCTGACGAATTTTTGGAACAGAAAACGGAAGTTTTATATGTTCTTTTTAGTAATTCGCAATTTTGATACTGAAACGCTAAGACAAATCAAGTACTATTTTGCTAAACTCTCTAGTAGCCGTGGATTGTGCACATATTTTACTGAAATGAACAGCACATAGGCCCCTCTGAACCCTTTTTGCTAATCTCTGACATCCCCCCAATCACCACCACCCTCTCTCCCTTCTTCTCCTACCTCCTCTGCCACTCTTTGAGCAAACCTTCCTGACATTCGAATGAATGCGTCCATGCGAGGAAACTCAACTCTGCACTGTAAAGCGTTGCTGTGCCGGAAACTTTATGTGTCAATTGATTTCGCGCTTCACATTCTCCTAGAAAGTGGAAGGTCGTTTCCTCCTGCCCTCTGGAAATCTCCCGAACTTACAGTAGACTGTGAGGGCTCCTATAAGTAGCTTAAGAGTCCGTTGGCTTTTACCCAATATCCAGACCGCTTCAGATTTTTCTGGTGCGGCTATAAAGAATTTTGCCTGTCTACATCCCTTGAGTATCTCCTATTCATCATTCAGCTTCAGGTGTACCCATTCGATTAGGAATGACATGGCTTGTTACTTTGGAAAACCTAGGAAGGGTTCCGGTCCCAGGTAGGCTTCCCCGGCTCCCAACTTGGCAAGCGTATCTGCCTTCTCGATGCCAAGGATTCCACAGTGTCACGGCACCCAGACCAGTGTTACTACTTTCAGCTTTATGAGTTCTTCAAGAGCGTCTCCGCATTCCTGGATGAGGGCTGACATCCTAGGTGAGCACGAGGCTTCGAGCGCCGCTTGGCTGTCGAAGCATATGTATACCACTTGCTCTGCTCCTGATATAACTTCTTTCTTCTTGGTGACCACCAAGATGGCATAGACTTCCGCCTGGAGAACCGTGGTATAATTCCCAAGTGCGAAACTCTCTTGTACCCCCCTCCGGGTAAACTCCTACGTCCGCCGAACCTCTGCTAACTAGATGTGTCTCCTTCCGCTCCCACTGTTTCTTCTCATGAATTGTGAGACAGTACTTTCCAGTCTCAGTCGGTCTATCGCTTCTATCACCTTGCAAACAGAAAAGGAAATTTTTTGTTCCGTCGTCTTGGAAATATTTGCGTGACATATAACAGCTCCTTTATATTGCCAACATCTACTGTCCCGTATTCTGAAAGGAGCCGTCATTGCCTTTTTCCTCATCCGAATAGAAAGAGTTGGCAGCTCTAGCAGGAGTTCTAGTGCGGTCGTTGGGTTGTTTTTTGCTCCGGTGATTCCCAAGTCTCTGGATCTTAGACAGCGTAAGGGCAATAGTGGTCCGTTGCACACTTTGCCACCAGACCACCGAGCTGTATTGTAGGTTTGATTACTGCCGTGTATAACCAGTGAAGAGTTCTGGGAATTAAGCCCCAGCTCTTTCCCACTACCCGACGCAACTGCCAAAAAGTTGTTATGGACTTTTTCACTATTTTATCGATTTGCGACTTCCAAATTAATTTACTGTCCTGGGCCACCCCCAAGTACTTGACCTCCTACTTAAGTGAGGCTCTTCGTACATTAGGGTTGCCCTAAACTCATTTCCGCCTTTCCGCTATTTGTTAAAATATATAATCTCAGTCTTAGATAGGTTGACCGACACACCGTTTTCGGCATTCCACTTTTCTATAATGCCGCAGGTTACCTGCATTCTTTTGCAAATGACATTCAAAAACCGACAGGTCACGAGGGCCAGGGCGTTATTCGCGTACGCCTGCGCATAGATCCTGCAGCGCTAAGTCGCTCCACTAAAAGGGGGCAGGCAGCTACCCTGGAGACAATCATCCTTCATCCCTATGTCTACCTGACAGCCCCTAGAGGGGCATATGCTCTTTTGTCTGCCAGCGCTGACTTTGTCCATCGCACCAACACTTCAGGAGAGTCGCTCGCCTGAAGGGAGTCGCAGATTGTCGCCGTTCTTGCCTTGTCAAAAGCCTCTTCGACATCCAAGGATACAGCAAGGGCTACTTCCTTATGGTAAAAAGCTTTTCCTGACGTGCGCACCGCGACGTGGAGGGCTATTTCCGTCGATGTACCTCGTCGGTACGCATGTTAGTTAACATGGCTTGAGTGTGTAGTAAAGACCCCATCCACTATCCACTATCAATTCATCTGAAATGATAACACTTATAAGTCTGAAAAGGTTTGCAGCAGTGTAATCTCTTTTTTCCGTTTTGGAAATAAAGACTACTCTGACCGATCTCTTCTTCCCAACCAGGAGAAAATAATATCAAAACCTCTCTGGAAAGGTTGGAAATATTACATCAGGCCCGGGTGCTCCATAAGGTTGGTACTCATTGACTGCTTATGGCGCGATGGCTCAGTCTGTTATCGCTTTTTGGACGTTGACAAGTCCACCGGGTGGACCCGCTGTGCAGCCTCTATCGCAATCACAATGGCTGTTTCACCAGGAAAATAAACCTCTAGGTTTCCTTACTGGATGTGGTCCACATCTCATCTGGTCTGTTCAGTAAACCTATTGTTTTGCTACTTTCACGGTTGAAGATCCTCATGAGCTTAGCGAATTCTATGAGAAAGTCTAACTCTCTACACTAGAGTATTTTCGCAAACTGGCCTTATTGCTGCGACGTAACTCTCTCGTAAAATTCTTTCTAGCATCCTTGTAATCATCCCAAGTATTTTGTGGCCTGCCCTTGACTATTCGGTTTAAGGCTCGTCACCATGGAACCGTGCGAATCCTAACCGCCTTGGACGGATACGCCTCTTCATAGTCTGAGGCAATTTTGTTATGAAGACCATATACCTCATTATCCAGTTGTTTTTTCGAAGATATCTCGCCCCTCGGGCTTCCACTAGGCCCACAACTGCTGTAAGATAATGTCAATGACTTCCCGTGGGATGCTGTTAACGAACGTCGGCTCAGTCCTTTTATTTAGAACTTCTAGCTCAATTATTAACTTAACAATTAAAAACGATACGATGTTTTTGAAAGTTGCAGGTACTTAATTGTAAATTATAATTTGTAGCGCGCAAGTAATCGCCATTTATTCTTTATAAAGTTTCAGCCAATACCTTGACTACTAAAAAAATGTTTTTTAACCTAACCTAACTATTAATTGTAATAGCAAATAAATTTATTATTCTAAAAACGAAATGGTCTGTTATCTCATGTTTATTAACACTTTTGGAAACTTAAATGCTGCTTATAGGTCAATAATGCATTTTTACGATGTTTTACACTTCTAGTTAATTTTTGTGGGAACACGAAAAAACGAATATTATTACATACGAATTCAACTACAAAAACAGGCTGCCGTACTTTGACTATCAACATTCCTTAGAGGATGTAAGATTATGAGAACTACCAACAGCATACACTAAATATCTGCAGATAATATTTTATTTTAAGAAGCAGCTGTTTGTCGAGCATCTGTCGGATGAGCAATGGGCGTCGCGAGCAAACAGTTGGCGAACAAACGGTAGACGAGCAAACGGTGGCGAGAAAACGGTGGCGAGAAAACGGTGGTGAGTAAGTGGGCAGACACCGAAAATCATAAAGCATAAGTTTAGTTTGTAAAAATTCAGAATCGAAACTATACAGATTCTATTTTTTTAACATGGTGTGTTTCATAAATAAATTGTGCCTTAAGAATAAACAATACATAATGCATTCTCCAGTGACATGATAAAAAGATCCTGACAGCGCATTTCTCTAGCGTACCTGCCCATTCTGCACTAACTGTGAAGTCATTTCTCATCAAACATGCCTTGTTTTAGAGTAATCGCCCACCCCAGTCTCCTAACTCGGCACCAACGTACGTTTTTCTCTTCCTAAAGTGAAAACTCTTCCTGAAGTGAAAACTCTTCTTAAACGGAAACGATTTCAGGGCTTAGAAAGCAGATTGGAAAGCAGTTTCTTCGGACGCTTGCTGTTGAAACCTTTTAGAACGTTGCAATAAGGGTATTAAAACAAGTGGAAATTACTTTGAATAAATGGTAAACATTCTCCGAGTTACTTACATTGTGCTTCTTCTGCCAGTTCTGGAATTATATTGAAATACCTCTTAGAAGTCACGATGTATTTTAAAATTATTTGGTTTATTTACTCCTTGAAATTGAAACAGTTACACTGAACATGAACGTCTGAGTTTGCATTCAAGATTTTGAAATTTCAAGCTAAAATACAGATGATCTGGAGTTGGAATTGAAATTGAAAATTGCATGTATACTCTACTCGGCTTGAGACGAAATCTCAAGTTTGAGGATAACATAGAAAACGAAATTTTAAATATAGTATTTGACTCGTCCACAGCTTTATGTACACCTAGCTAGTCCATGTATTCTAAAATATTACGCTTAGGATATATCATGTAGAAGGAATATGTCTTCCGGGCAAATTAAATAAACCAAAATCAATAACGGATATTATTAAATTTCCATAAGTCCAAATGGCCATCGGCGCTATTTAAAAATGATTACCTCGGAATAAACAAATTCAATTGGCAAAAATGATTTAATAAATCTAGTAAATGACACTTTATGAAAATATATTGCCTTGCCATATTTCGCTCCCATAAACGATTTATCGCAATGGAAACCGCTCCTTACTGAAGCTTTTGATAGGGGCGCTGTATTAAGTTATTGATATTGCGGAAGCATTTCTATTAGTTTGATTAAACTGTGCAACTTTTCTCGGTGCATGAGCTCGAATATGCCATAAGTGTTAGATAGGTTATGGGGGATGGGACCTGTCAGGGCTGAGAGCGGAGCCCAGATTGCCGTTTTATATATTTCTAAACTTCCCCGATATTTTTTCTCGCTGCCCATTAATGACAAAAGCTTTTTAAATGTAATATCCTGACAGAATGCGCGGCCATACACGGATTACTATTTCGGACCTCGCCGGCAATATTTCACGCATTTTCCAACTGAAATTTCAGCCTTTCAGCGGGACACGGGTCAGTTGATGTACGAGTGCTATTGAACAAACGCCCGGCAAACGGAAACCAAACCATTAATTGCGAAGAACACAATGGTGGCAGGAAAGCACATGTTAAGTTTAGTTTGTTAATTATGGCGTCACACACAATGGAGGCGCTTCCGACGCTACCAGGCCCGGAAATGTGGCGCTCGTTCCCTGTTTCAAACTCTCACCGTTCTAGGAAGACTTTAATACTCATTAAGCAACTGTAGGTATAAACTATATTCACTTCAGGATTCATCTGCGGAGGTGCTTCTGAATATCTTGCCAATTTCTGTATGTAACGTAATTTAAAACGTTCAATTATCTATAATTATTTTACCCTTTATTTTAATTCTATCAAACTGTACTAGACATAATCTGCTACATCTTCAATTTTTTCCTGAAATGCTATAAAGGTTTAGCCTTAATACTTATTTAATCTTGCCAATTTAGTAAAAATTGAGACAGTATTTTTTATACCAAAATCTAATTTATTTGTTGCTTTAATTTAATAATTTCATCTTTATAATTGTTTGCTGTGTCGAATGTGCTAATAATTTTAACCTTGAAACAGAAACCATATACAGAAATGTGTAATAGAAGTGTCCGAAATTTAATTTTAGACTTTATCCATTATTAAAGAAAGGTATTTAAAAACAATATATAGACAACACAACCAAACAATTTAAATAAATTTAAAATACTTTCTATTCGCTTTCTTATGCATCCGATAGTTTGGATTTATTTTTATTACATTGCATATTGTAAATGTGCTTCTGAAAGTAGCAAATACGTTGTTGTCAAATGTATTGGTGTTTTACTGATATTATTTCGATAAAATATCAATTGAATCAATACGTTCTGTGATATATTTGGTAGTCGACTTTTCTACTGCCAGCATCTACTATAATACTATAATAGGTGTAAAAAAGCCATTGGAAGAAGTTTTTAATATCAAGAGTTTTAAAAAAAGCTGAGTAGGCTGTTGAATGAAAAGTCACGTCTTTACTAGACTAAAGGAATGTTTATGATGTCAAATAAATTAGTTATATTTTTTTTTGATACGAATCTGACAGATTGTTAAAATGATTTTTAATACATTTCAAAGAGCATTAGTTATTGAATCTTGCTTTCGGAACGGCTTTCAAGTTGACAGAGAATGGACCTATTCGATTCCTCCTTGTTTTGTGGAATTCCGAGAGAGTTATCCCACTGAAATTATTACATACCGAAAATTTTATGCTTTGGTTAAGAATTTAGTCTGCAATTTTCGAGACAGTGGAAGTGTTGAAAGGAAAGAAGGGTCTGGTAGGTCAAAGAAGATAGTACCTGCTTTAATTGAAACTGTAAGCCACGAATTGACGAGGCTCCAAAAACACCAATTAGACATTTATGTGAGCAAATTGATGATTTAAGTTACGGTACATGCCACAAAATATTGAGACAAGCTTTGCATTTGCATCCTTACCGATTTATTTCCGTTCAGGAGCTTTTAGAACAGGATTATCCAAAAAGAGTTCAGTTTTTTGTTGGTTTTTGAATAATCTCAATGATTAGTAGTTAAATTTAACCTTTTTTTACCGACGAAGCCTGGTTTTACCTTAATGGGTATGTTAATCCATAGAATATGCGGATTTGGAGTAGCGAGAATCCACACGTTGCAATTAAAGCTCCCCTTCATCCACAGAAAATAGGAATCTGGGTTGGAATGAGTCATCGTAGGTTAGTTGGGCCAATATTTTTCGAAGGCGCGCTAACTGCAGCAAAGTACAAGAACGAATTATTGCAACCTTTCTTAAATGAACTTCATGATGATGAGCTACGGGTTGGTTTTCTGCAACAGGATGGCGCAACAGCTCATGCAGCTGCAGATACAATTAATTTTTTACGCGAATATTTTGATGATCGGATCATCGGTAGGAATACAGCAACACCCTGACCCCCTCGCTCTTGTGATATTACTGTTTTGGACTTTTTTCTATGGCCCTATTTGAAAAACACAATTTTCAAAACTCCAGTTAAAGATTTAAACGAACTGAAACATAGAATTGAAGAAAACTGCTAAAAAATTAACAACTCACCTCAATTATTACAAAATGTTTTTGAAGGTATGAGAAGACGAGTTCAGAAATGATTGGAGGAACAAGGCAGACATTTTCAACATATATTGTGATCATTACATTAGTTCAGGTTTATTCATTTCTGTTACTGTTGCTCAATAAAAGATTTCTGCTCCTAAAAATGACGTTTCATTATTATTTAATTTCAGCTAACACAACCTAACCTGAAATTGACATTATAAACATTCCTTTAGTCTAGAAAAAACGTGACTTTTCATTCCACAGCCCGCTGGGGTTCAGCTTTTTGTGGATCTCTTGATATTAGCTGATCCATAACTTGGTGATAATAATTATTTAATAAGGAAAAATCAAGAGAAATGGTAATAAAAATCATTAAACATGGTGCAAAAATATAATAAAAACGCTTGTGCTTGGGATTTGATTCGGGGGGCTAGAACAAATAGAAAATAACGAATGAAAATTTTACCGATTGTCCTTTATTACTGAGTTATTGATAAAAAGCAAAAATTTAACGTTTAAATTAACCTTTTTTAAAAACTGCCTCTTCCAGCCCACCCCTCAGGGAAATTTTCACTTTTGAAATTTCTCATTTGTATTTCACAATGTCACAGGCAAATTAAATTTCAAAATTAAAGATTCATAGCTGAATTAAGTTGATTAGGTAGAATATGTGGACCAATTACATTATTATTTCATAACCCAGCCCAAATGTTTATCGACCATCGTCTTTGTTGAGATTCTCTGAGAATTAAATGACGATTTTCATCCCTCCATTCATGCAGGTTATGAGTATTTACAGTGCCCGTCTCAATAAATGTGGATTCATCACTTCTAATCCATTCAATGAAATTCGATATTTGTTTTGCGTTATATAGCAACCATCTACACAAAACCTGACTTGAAGTTCCCTATCCACATCATACTGAACTTTTTGAGGCCTAAACGGATGCAAAACATTTCTTCTTAATAATCTGTGAATTGCATCTTTTGGAAATGAGTTTGGAACGATACAATTTGAAGGTTTGAACTTGGTTCCGCCTCAAAAAATTCAAGAACTTGCTCTTCTTGATCAGAGCTTAGTGTAGATTGACGTGCTGCCTGATTTTTTCGAGGATTTAAATTACATGTTTCCAGTAATCTTTATTCTGCACGTCTTATAGTTTCTGCATCAGGATGCCGATAATTTGGAAACTTTTTCGCATAAGCCCTAGCCGCACCAGTGGCATACTTTCCACATATCGACTTAATTTCGATTACTACAGTATCGTTATGTTTTAAACACAAGAAGCAGAAGAAATGAAAATAATAAGACTTATCAATATGACAGACAATTTATAAATATTTTCACCGCCATAGCTTTCACACTAGAGTAACCATCATCATTGACAGCCTTTTTGCCCCACTGGGCATCGGCCTCTTCTCTACCACGTGTTTCTCCTCGGAGCTATGGTAATGCAAGTAATGCGAACCAGAAAATAGCAACTGGCAATGTACAATAGACATTATTATTTTGACCACCTCTCATACGTAGCTATTTTATTAGTTTAGGTAGCAATCTCTGACAATGATCAGAAGGAAACATTGGGTTTATCCTCCATTCACAGAACTAATAAAATCATGGTGCTAATATTTGTGCCAAGGAACTCGGAACCCATCTTGCCCGGTTCAAAAATTGTTATCGTTGTTACTTCCACAAATTTAATATTGACTGCTGGATCGTCTGGAATGTCTCGGTTGTAATAATTCAAAATATAAAACAAACAACAATACTACGTTGTGTCTTTCTGCTGATGCGATACTTACAGGTTTTCAACATGTAGCGCATATCGCTGGCAATAAATGTTCATGAAAATCGAGAACCATTTCGTAACAAGTTGCTGTAGTGTGAAACTCATGATTAAATTCAATGTAAACAACCCAACAGCAACAATATTGTGTGTTGCCAATTGCTAGTTGCTTGTTGCTGATTGCTTCAGTGTGAGAGCCGCCTTATACAACTAATTGGAGCAACCATTTGATAAAACTTATTATTTACTTTATTATCAACAACTCGATAAGGATAAGGAAGGATAATCCAAGCCCCTTAAACATATTCCACAAGCACGTGCGTCAATTTTGAGGTACCCTGTATACGTGGATATTATTTCTGAAATTTTTTACCTTGTTACAAACTACAACCTTTAAGAATATCTTACACACCCCAATGTAAAAGTTTATTTAATTATCATAAAATCGGAACAATGCCAAAACTGCTACAAATTTATTTTGAATATACTATACGCATTGGTTTTTGAATTGGCTAAAATTTGCTTTCTAGCGTTCAGGTAGAAGTCCATACGCTTTGGAATGGACAAGGAATGGAATATAATGGTTTGCCAATGTAAACATTTATATTTAATTATGAATTGACAGGTCGGTTTAGAATTCGTTTAGGTGAAAATATAATAAATAAATACTTGCATTCAAGTTGGATAAATAGTTTAAATAATAGATACACAAAAGTTAACTATTTACTGAGAGGAACACATTATTTACAGAAATGTTTAATAGAGGGTTTTCAGAATAAAAAAATGTTTCCAATAAGTCCGCACTTTAAAGATCACACTGTAGCATTAAATTATATTGAAAGTCTTCGCACTCTCGTTATAATTTACTCTTCATAGATGGTAATTATAAATAAAATTAAGTATTAAAAAATCAAATTTCATTATCTTATCGCCAATTGTAATATTTTTTGAGAATCATAAAAGCTACAACTGAGAAACTTTTTCTCTACATAATTAATTAATTTATTTACAAACACATGTTGATGTTTGCAATTCATTCAGCATTAAACTCACATTCTGTTATGTAAAAATCGTACAAATGTGGAATTCTTTAACACTAAAAGAAAGAATCATGGAATCGAAGACGCATTCATCCAGAAACGAGCGACGTTCTCTGTACTGCTTGAATTATAAGTTTGAGGTTATGTGATGATGATATATGTGCAGGGCAATATGGCGGATAGTATGCAAGCTGAGAAATGCGGTCAGAATCCATTTGTGAGATTAAATTTGTGATTCATTGTAGCGGAATGGAGAGTTGTCACATATGTCGACTTGGTCTCTGGCTAAGTGGATAGTTAGGTTGCGCTGAAAATATTTTAAAGCAAAAACTCCATGATTTACGCCCCGAAGAGCATTTTTACACGTTTTGCGCTTTTTGTGCGTCTCTTTAAACTTTTAGGTAAATTCTTTTCGTTTCGTCGAAATAAGCTGCAAAGCGTAGGCACCGTTGGTTTTCTCTTCGGTAATATCATAATGGCCGAAATAATTTCAAAAATGAGTTACTGTGTTTGAGACAAGAAATTTAAGCCGCAATTCACTTGAGTTATAAAGCGTTTTCCACGGCGATTACTGCAATAGCGTTTGAAAAATTGGCACCCCGTCAAATCAAAACAACATATTTTTATTTTTATTTTCAATAAGGCAATTGCGAAATGCCCTGTAAATCATCTACACGTAGACGTATTTATGATTGTCACGATGACAAACAATTTTGATTGATATTTCGCGCCGGCGACAAACATTTTTATCACTGACGGTCAACAGTTATCTTTGAAGAGCTTTCCGGACTTCTCCAAAAGCATTTTTCATTTCATTGTAACGTTATAAGTTTATTACGTTTAAATTGGCTCGCGGTTTTTAAAACTATCCGGACAATACTGCTAAGTACATCTGGCCCCTCTGCGAGGAGGACGTTCTCGTGTTAAGGGATGTTTTCGAAGTGAAATAGGGTGCATACATTATGGCAAACATACATATGTATATCTTCAAATTGATTTGTCACAGGCGAGTAAAGTCGCGGTTGTAATGTTTTTCAACGATAAGTATCAATTAATCCAGTGCCTCTCAAAAGCAGTATTGTAAAAAAGTGTTCCTTTGCTGGAACTATTTTAAATTTCGAGCGAAAGAGAAACCTTCAATTTACAACGATTTTATGTAAACACAAAAATATAAATCATAATTTTAGCTATTCATTTCTAATTTACAACTTTTTTGTTCTAGAACCGCTGAACTTTTAAAGGACCCTCTAAAATATTGACGACTGTATTTAGTAATAGAATGTTATCTCTTCCAAGCATTCTACTAATAAATTTCTGATACAAATCGTATTTAACATTTTATTTTCCTATTTTGATCCCCTATTCTTTGCGTAATCTTTTTTTATTCAACACTGTACTTTAAATATGTTTCAAGAAAAAAAAACTAAACTTTCTTAAGCTCAGTTTTAACTTTAAAAACTGAAATTGCTAATTAGTGAAGGAATAGAGTACTAATTCTCCTTTATTCTTTTTAGAAACGTTAACAAAAATACAATAAGGATGACGGATGTGGAATTAAGTCAAAATTCTTATTCTGAATTCAATGCGGGCCGCGCTTAAATATTAGGCTAATGCGATGTTATCGTAAGGAGTGATATCATGAAGACTCGGTATTAAGATACGCCATTCTTGCTTTAATTAAGATGAGATGCTTAATTGCACGGGGTCTCTACACTGTTAATTTTGAAGTATAATTTGATTGCGTAACCCGCTGGCTGAACTGAAAATTTAAAAATATATACCGCGCTTCTTAAAATGAATATTTTAAAAAGTATAAACTTTTTTGACATAGGAAGTTTGTATAAAAGGAAAGACTAACTGCTGCCGTGGTATATATTTTCAATCATAAACGTATATCTCCTACCTGTGTACAAATATTTGTAAATATAATACTTTTTTCTGCATCTATGAAAACTTATTCGAAATTAAGGATCGATTGACCGTAAAACAACAATGTAAAGTTGAAATAAAATTTACTACTATTCTTAAATTTTAGATGCACTCGTAACCTATTTCTCTACATAGTCAGCATTCGATTTAAACACTTATATCGCATTATAAGTTTTTGTATACCCATCCATGTCATAGAATGTTGCTGCGTGTGACGAAAACCAATTTTGTAACCGTCGTGTTGATGTCGTCATCGTGGCGAAAACAGTACCGCGTTGTTAAGATGGGGGAAGAGGTAATAGTCATTCGGAGCTAAGTCCGAACTGTATGAGCGATGGATAAAAATTTCTTAATCGAATTGCTTAATAAGTTGCACAGAGCGAATCGCCGAGTGCGGTCGGACGTCGCGTCGTCGAGCAAAAACAGGGCTTTGGAAGTCATCAATCCTCACATTTTGTTCTGATTTGCCCTTCTCAACTTTATTAAAGTCTCACCATTCACGTTTGCATTATGTGTCGTACCATGTTCCAGATAATCAACCAAAAACACGCATTTCCTGTCCCAAACAATAGTAGTCGTAAGCTTTCGGTTCTCGAACTTAAACTTTCTGGCTTAAGGAAACTCGCATATTTCCACTGCATTGACTGTTACTTGCTTTCAATGTTTCCGTACGACATCCAAGTCCCGTCGTTAGTCACATCTTTGCAGCCATTTCTGAAATAGTGAAACGCCGATCTTTACGAATTTTCTTACTTACTTTTCCATAAAATCGTCGTTGACAGCTGAAAGTCTCATACCTCGTTCCTCATCGTGCACGTTTATTCAGCCATCTCTGAAATGCCTACGCCACTTCTTTCCTTTCCTTCACTCATGATGCGTGGACCAATGTTGCATATCTGTAGGTAAATGTCGGTGGCGTTTTCATTTTTGGCATGGAGGGATTTCAATGCTAGCGTTTATTTATGCGCTTTATTATGCTACGCAATACAATAACAGAACCACGGTAAAGTGACTTGTGGCTAGCTCATCAACCACTAGAACACCACCACAATGCACCAAATTCGACGGCAATATTTAAAAGATCTTTAGTTTCTGAATGAACCTCTTATATAGGAGCCTTTTTCAAGCTTACTATAACATCTTTGAATATCAAGTGTTGCAATGAAAATATTAGCCACTTCAGAAAGCAGCTTGAATCCAAGGCTGTGTTCTAGTTTGAGAAATTTAAATGATTACTATTAATGTTTATTTTGTTATCAACCAAAGACATCATTAATGTATTATATTTTTATACATTTTTATGGTACTACAAAATGTATAATTGTATATTTGATTTAATTGCAGGGTATTCTTATTATCTTCGGTAAACTTTTTCGAAAAAATGGTTCTCGATTTCAATTACGCTAACGAGATTTTATACAGAGTGTCCCAGGAATTCTGCAATAAATTTATAAGAGCAATATCATTTAGAATATAAAAAATGCATTACGGGGTTGAATGAGAAGTAATTGAAGATTGATCTTGTAGCACTTTCTGCAAAACCGAAAGAAATATAAACTTTAGATTTTTAAATAACTCGAACCACTTTCTTGTGTTCTGTCTAGTACTACAAATTGTCTGACTACTTCAAGATCAATATTTAAGCCTTTGTGTCATAGAAGTTGCATTCATACTATAAGTATAAGACAATAATATTATGTGACATTATTAGCTCTTTTTGTTAAATTTAATATTAGAAGTACTGTTACAAAAATTAATACAAATAAATTCCATTTTGAAAATATGTACGTACGGGGAAAACCCCTACTGCCAGTGTTTCTTATCAGGCATTAACAATTCAAAAAGTGTCATGCAAATACTAATCCAAAAAAGTGTTATCTATTTAAGGGGCATGATGATAAAAAAACACAAAAATTTAGAGATATGAGATTTATCTATTTCAAGTTTGGTGAATATTTAACTGCAAAAACACACAATTTTGGGAACGACATTAATTAACACATCGCGGCTTATTTTTAATTTCACTAATATGGCTTTTAAATATTTAACACCCTTCGTGAAGTGCAGCAGATATTTGTTACTCACTTCTAACAGCATTTAAAACGTCAAATTATAGCTAAATACTGAACCAAAATAGTCAGTTTAGCTCAATTTAGTGTACTTTGCTTTTATTCGTATTTATGATATAGCTATAGGCGCTATAGCACTTGTAAAGAACAGCCCAAGGCTGCATGCTGATACTAGCAACCATTACTATTAAACAACCCACTAAAGGTAAACTTAAAAAGTAAATTAATCTCTCAGTACCCCAAGCATTTTCGACTGACGTATTGTCCTTTTATATGCGGGTGTCTAGATAAAAGGAAGAGATAAAGAAGGCGGTCATGGGCTAGAGGGCTTCTACGCTAAGGTCTGGAGCTAAATTCTCAATATTGGAATATAAAACTGTAGGTCCTCTAGGTCTGCGGCACTTTAATCGCGCGACGCAGGCTTAATGGCGAAGACCGCTACAACTCGTAACAAACAAAGCACTCGAAGACGAAGTCTAGATAAAATTACTACTGGATGCTACGACTGATATTACATTTGTTCTTACCAATTAAACTAATCTTAAATTTGATTAGAATTTGTCTTTAGCAAAGATATACTTTGCACGTAAACCCATATGTATATTGTTAAACATAACAAACAAATAAATCACTTCAAAGTTTAAAAAACTATTACCGCAGACTACCAAACCTAAATCTAAATTCTGGTGTAGATTTTGAATGAAAACACTCAGTTATTCTCCATTCTACGAATATTGCTACCATTTATCTCATCTAAATCGTCTTCATTTATTGAACCTTTAAGTTCGTTCCGATCTCACGCATGTTAACATTTAAAACGCGGAAAAATATGTGTTAATATTACAATACAATCAATGATATTTCTGCTGGTAATAAGCACCTCTTTATTTCTCCCAACAATTTTTAATGCTATTTAATTTAACACATGGAACTGCCATGATCCACCAGTAATTACTTTTGTAAAATTATACAACCTATAGAAGTTACTTATAAAAACAAGTTACTTCAAAATATGCAACATTTAAACGTTTCTTTAAGAATCATCCCATCCAGTTTATCTCGGCTCACTTTTCGTGCTATTCACAGGTCTATCATGCCCCACCCTCGAAAAAGTCCATGCCCCAACTACAACTAAGACACCACAAAAACCCTGGGAAAGTGCAGTGCTCAGGATTCGAACCTGAGCGACTTTGGTAGAATAACTCCGAAGCCAAGCGCCATGGCCACTACTCTACCACGGTCCCCAAAATACTTATAAGACCTAAATTTTTCAATTGTACATCGCATCCAATTTGACATCAGTACACTATTTTGTAAATACCCTACATAGATACACATTTTCAAAATCATGAAGGCTTTATCAAAATTATATATACTAATGCAAAAAGTATAAATACATAACATTATGAATAAAGGCACTATAATTAGGGAATTTTAAGGCAGAAGCTATTTAAAATGTGTTTGAGAGCACGTACAATCCAAAAAAGCAAACTTGTAGTTTGACTGTTTATATAGATATATTTTTTATTTTTTTTACGTTTTACACAAACTTTTAAAATTCAGCAAGAAATTTTAACTGACAATATCGATGATACTCCAAAACCGCCCAGCATAATGAAATGTGCCAATATCAATATCAGATTTAGAGAAATAACTTTCTGCTTTTAAACAAATTTTAAAAGATAGCGGAGCCAGCTTGAGAACGCATAATTTAAAAAACATATTAACTAGTGCAGGAAAACAAATAAGTAAACAAAGTAACCAACTAATATTATCTAGATTGAATGTTTACTACATCATCAACATCATCATCAAACAGCTCTTGTTGTCTACTGTTGGACATAAGCCTCCGTTAAATCATTCCAGCGCCTTCGATGTTATGGGGCCTGTATCCAGTTTTCAGCCAGTTTCAGATCGTCACTCCATCTGGTAGGTGGTCTCCCTGTAAGCCTTCTCACCTCGATTCTTGGTTTCCATTCTACAAGTCTTTTTGGTCCACCTATTGTCGTTCATCCGGACTATATGTGCCGCCCAGTTCCATTTAAGATGCATCATGGTTTCAATAGCGTCTCTAACTCCCGTTCTACGTCAGACGGTTGTATTTGGGACTCAGAGTAATACCCAGCATTGATCGTTCCATTTTGCGTTGCACTGTCTGTATTTTATCAATAAATCTTTTTGTGAGCGTGAGAGTTTTGGAACCATATGTGAGAACAGGTAGTAGGTGTAACAAATTTCTATTACAAATTTGTTTTATGACGGTTTGTCCAATTGTAGTTTTAGTGTTCGACAGTTACGCCTGTCAGAGATATAACGAAACTGCAAAGAACAGAGTTCCATTTAGAAAACAGACAATAGAAAAACAGATATTCTAGAATTCATAAATATTTCAAAATTGAGCATTTTAATCACTGTCCGGAAACCCAACCCTTGGCTTTCAGAGTTTAGAAGTACAAACTATTAAACTCATTGTTGGGGTCCTTATGGCACAATTGTATACTTTTCGATCTTTTCCAAATTTATAGTAATTTAGCTGAATTAGGTTCAACAGATCTACGCGGGGCATTGTTAAAAATTGTCGGACACTAAACCCGAAAGTCAGTAAAGCCATTACCTTCTTCCCTAAATGTTTTGATATTTATTGTAGTATGTTTTAAGATTTATTGTAATTTGGACATTTCTGAATTTGTAGCCGCTATTTACAGCTGCTAAAAAGTAGCTCAATTAACACGTGCATTTGTTTGGTTGCCACTCGAGAACTGGGAAGAACTCGCCGATCCTAAACTTACATTACCTTTTGGCAGGTCATTTAAATTACACCGTTCCAGGCTGACTATGAAAAACTTATAACTAGCCAAACGGTTTGTCAGAACTTGGAGCAATTAGTAATAAACGTCGAATACTAATAAATATATTTAAAAGTTAAGTGCTTGGCCCTACACAGTCAGGGTCAGTAAACAAAGCGTCCCAATGGTGGGCAACAAGCACATTTAGAACAGAGCTCCATTGGTACAATCTTTACCAAAGGGCCTGAGTTTGAGAAAAGCTCCCGCCTCCAAAAAGCTGACTTGGTAAGGAAGAAAAATTGGTTTAGACAGTCTTGAACTAGTTTTGTTTAGTTAAACACCTACATTCTAAATTCAGTAACGAACCGAGTCTTTAGTTATTTCCGCGACCAAGTAATTCCCAGTTCTTCTTATAAGTTGCAAGTCACCATTTCATTTATTTGTTGATTTTTATATTTTACTTATAATAAACTAACTTAGACTTACCCCTTAGTGTTTTATTCGTTTTAACTGCCATTAAAGGGTCTATAGTTTTATTTAAACAAAGTGCTGCATCTACCTTTGGGGCGACCACAACAAGCTCAAGGTAAGTCATTAGTTCCTATATAACACCAAGGTGTCCTGATGATTAGCAGCCTCCTTACCGCTCGGGCAGGCTAAATTAGTTTAATTAGGTATAAGCAGAAGTTGTAAGGACCAGGGGTAAAATCAAAACCAAGCCTCCCCTGGCGTCCTGTTACATGGGCACTGGTCGAAAACCCTTTTTTTTAAGCATGTTGGTAGGTCAGCTTTAAATATATACCCTAGCTATCCGGAACCTGCCCATGTCAGACCTATTCTTCGTTGGATTTCTTTTGTTCGATTGTCTGGACCAATGCATATTTCATAGCCTAGGTATTTGTAACTGTGCACTTGTTAGAGGTCATTATCATTTAGAGAGATATTTTCATTTAAAACGAGATTTGTCATAAATTTGGGTTTGGATGTGTTTATTTTTAAACTACTGTTGTTGATGTTGCATGCATGGTATTAAGCATGTTTTGAACTTCACATACACTGTCTAATATTATGACAATGTCATCCGCAAAGCGGAGGTGGTTGAGTTTTTCTCCATCAATGTTTATTCCCATAGTGTCCCAATTAGTCTTTTTAAACATACGCTCCAACAAAGTGATAATACAGTATCGGCAACAGTGTATCTCACTCCTCTACTCATTTGAAATTTCTCAGTACCTTCGTATAGTCTAACACTGGCTGTAGCGTTATTATATATATGTTCGATCAATTCGACATTGCGAGAGGGCTTCCAGAAGTTTCTCAAAATTTACCGAATCGAAAGCCTTTTCATAGGCCACGAAAATTAGTATTAACAGTTTGGTATATTCAACACATTTTTCGATCAACACTTTAAAAGTAATTAGGCGGTCATTTGTTCCGAAACCAGGTCTGAAACCGGCTTGTTCCCTTGTTTGGTAGAAAAGAAGTTCTTAGGTTAGCCTTTTGGTTAAGATCTTTTAGTTTCTATACGTGGCTGAGAAGACTAATTGGTCTATAGTTTCCTAGATCTGCAATGTCTCCTTTCTTGTGAATGAGAATAATAAGCGCATTATTCCATTGTGTTGGCGTAATTTCTTCCAAAAGACATTTATTAAATGGAAGTTTGAGAGCTCTAACTATTTTGGCTTTCCTGCTTGTTTAATGGACTCTATCACCAGATTATCGTCAACAGGTGCTTTGTTGTTCTTCATCTCGGTTAGTGCTGATGTAATTTCCTCTTCTGTGATATTTGGTATCTCTTCTGATCCTTGATCCTGATCCTTCGGTGTACCATTCAAATCTCTTCGTATAATTCCCGGTATAAATTTTCAGTTATTTTTAGGATTTCCTTTTTATTTGTTATTATGTTCCCCTTTGTGACTTTTATTTTATGTGTCTCTTTTTTGCCTGCAGCCATTTTTCTTCTTAACACCTTCACTACAAGTTCACTACAAGTGCATACATAAATAGAATAAACCTGTCACATTCTGTGTCCTATTAATTTTTTCCTGTTTGCTGTTTGAGTGCTTGTATTTTCCTTTCGTGCTTTTCATTTCTATTGATTCTGTTTTTACTTGTTATTAATTGTTTTCCTCTTTATCTTTTCTGTTAGTTTATTTTATCTAATGTTCCTGACTTAACAAAAGCTAAATATTAGGAATTGTTTCTTCAATGTTTTCTTCTTTAACAATAGCTTTTTGTATATAAAAACGCGTCTCAAAAATATCTCCTAGCAGAGGCAATTCTCAGCATCAACGCTTCAGTTTTCTACAGCTACCGAATCAATCTAAAGTACTCCTTAAATGAGGTACATAAGAGGTTTTAATTTTGAATATTTAAATCTTCTAATTTACTTGATCAACTCAAAACATTCATAACTGTCAGTACTACCGAAGATAATCTAAAACAAAGGATTCAAAGGCTTATTTTTATTATTTATTGGTAGTTTCTAATACGCATTTTAAAAATAAAGTATTTTTTACTATTTTCCTAAGTTTTCTTCTTTCTTCTTGTAACATACAGTTTTCAAGTAAACATGAATACTACTATTCATGTTCTACGGCTAAAAGTACAAATTTGTGTATTCTATATAAATATAAAACTAACAGTTTCAGCAAAGTTTCCTTTATAATAAAATTATAGTTTGATTATACGCTCTGACTCAAACAAAAAACATATTACACCCAATAAGTTGTCTGTGTACCATCAATATAAGTAAGTATTTTATTTTTCTTTAGCCGAATTGTTATTAGTGTTAAGAAACCATCAGTAATTCTACAATTCAATACAGACATAGTCATTGGACTCTGTACTCTCTCGCTCACTCACACATCACATATATGCTTAATGTTAATATTATGTATAACAGATTGTATAAAAAACGTTCACTACAAAAAATTAGTAACATTTTCCATTTAAAACAAATATCAATTTGAAAAGCACCGTTGGTCACTAGACACAAATCCCAACTAATTTTAACTTTAATCATAAAATTGGTTTCTATAAAATATTACATGAATTCCAGCCAACCCATACATTATAGAAATTGCTATACAAACATCATATATACATAAAAACTTTATAAAGTTATTATTCTCGTAGAATACTTTCATATAAATTAGACCACCAAGTTTCTAATTTACTTTTTAATTCAATAGATATTTAAATTTAAAAATTGTTTCAGAATTTTTAGCGTTTTGGTATTGTCTTGCGGTCATTAGTATAGTCCAGCCAATATTTGAAAAACTGAATATGTGCCCAGTAACTGTTGGGGATACATTTTAGAATTTAATTTATTTGCGATACGCTAACAGTATAATATAGCTCGATTTCTTTAGAAATAACTAATTGCTACTATAGCTAGGTGTGGTGGTAGCTCAATTGGTAGAGCGCTCGCTTTCCGAGTAGAACGTCAATTCTGGCTTGGGTTCGAAACCTAAGCATTACTATGCAGATTTATAAAACTCTTGTCTGCAATCCACCACACACAATTTCCCAATCCGGTTTGCAACCGTAGGATCTTAATGCTGAAAACCTTCTCCGGAATTTCTGTCGTTCGGTTACACTGTAGGTCCTTCGTGTTTCTACCTTGGCGCTGAGGAGAAACACGTGGCAGAGAAGAGGCCTATGCCCAACAGTGGGACAAAAAAGCTATCAATGTTGAATGACTATAGCTAGCCATTTCTTAGGTTTATCAAGATAATATAATTTATCTCATTGAGATCAGCAAGGCGAAGCTCCTCCACATCTTGCTGTTAATGTATGTATTGTATGTATATACATAATATATTCAAAAACAATTACTGGCAGATCTTCGTATTTAAAAAGAATATATTTAATAAACCACTATAAAATGAAATCTCAACATTACCCCAGATGTTACAGATGTTTAATTAAGAATTTATTTTTCATTTTGGACGTTGTTGGCCTGCAAATGGTTATTGATTTGATGAGTTATTGCTGTCTGAAAGTTACCAACTTTAAAATAAAACAATTGTTATTGAGATTTTCAATCAGACTTCTGTAGCAGTTTGAAAACAGTCATACAAAAAAAATTATGTTAAAAAAATGCCAATTAAAAAATCTCCAATTACCTCTTAATAAGTAAATTTAACAGTTTCTCTTACAATTTCCTACTTAAAAAAAACTGATTTTTTTACATACATCACGAACACGCGGTATGTAATTGAAATGACATTTAATCATTCCGGAACAATTTCGTTACCGGTGTAGGGCGTGCAGCTGAAGCTTCTTATGTTTGTTCGTGTACTCTATAATCTTAACAGTGTAGACGTGATGTCGTCTGTTTAAGACTGTTTGAATATTCCAAGCTTGTGCAGGGTTTAGCAACAATCTTAAACGCAAACGACTCCTCAGACTAATTGTTCATATCTAAACATTAACATGCTAATTGCCCCCTTACTTTATTACCTCCTTGTACGTGAACGCGTACGTGCCTCCTGGATCTAAAATTTATTATGCACGTGCAAGACAGAAAGCTTAACCGAGGAGAAAATTCATCAGAAAAGTTTATTCCAGTATACTACTTGGGGAGAGCTTAATTATTTAAAATTTTTTAATAGGAAAAAAGAGAGGCACGATTATTGCCCGAAGTTCGATAACAAAATTTGGCCAACGCATCGAGAAAGCTTTCGCCGTTATAGGCCTAAGATTGAAAATCAAAAACGCAATAAATCAATTGAAAGTGGTCTCTGGGGCTCCAGGAAGTATGCATGTAAATAGGGGCCACTGTTTTGAATACCGGCAACCGAGATCGAGCCTTACACCGGGAGCCAATATGTGTGGCTACGAAATAGCTTTTAAGAAAATATGGAGTGGTGTGGACACTGCCCCACACAATATTGCATATTGGCCAACGTCCAGGTACACACCAGGGCAAAATTATCATTTGGAATTTCGAAAACAATCCTCTTCAAACACAGTTGATTGATGTTAACTATATTGTATTCTTAGTTTAAAGTTTAAACAATGAAAATAGTTGAATAGGTATATATTCAAAACGCAATCATAAATTGTAAGGAAAATAACTTAAATATTGGGAACAAAATTAATTAAAACCTGAATAACCGATAACGATATAGAATATCTTGGGGAATTTAGGTTTTTAAATATTTTTTGATCAAAACGTTTTGTATGCCAATTTGAAGTTCTCATTTCTATGCAAAAGCGTGTATAAATTGGAATGTAGATTTTTGGTGTGTATTAATAATGAGATAATTGTATTCTAAAATATAATTAAGTGCAAAAATAATTATTGAACATCCATGGCAGAGATCTACCCAATTTAAAGTTCAGAACAAAGCTACATATGTAAGAAAATAGAATAAAAGAAGAAGAGCAAAAATAAATCGGCAACATAGAACTTAATATACCAAAAAATTGAAATAAATAGTTCACTTGGACTTTCCCATACTTTAAAGTGTCTTTGCATATTTACGAAAGTATACCGCCTTTTCCAAATTCACATTTTAATGTTCCTCAATGGAATTCGGAAATGGGTATGGACACGACTTCGTTCAAATAAAAACAGATGGATATTTTTAATTTTTTTTTGCCGAAGCAACATCTTGTTAAGATGAATAAGCTGTTGGCCAATTTTTATTCTTCCACCTTATGTTACATAACAGTTCTCATTTGCTTGCTTGCTTGCTTTGAAAGAGCGAGATCTAGGACGCGGTTTTCCAAGCATCTCTATGCACTTAGGCCATATGGCCCATTGTACACCCTAACTAAGAATTTTGCCTATCTGGAGTAATTCCAACTCCAGTAGTGATTTTTAACGTGTCACACATCGCAGTGGCACGGGACCTACGGCTTTACTTCT
>JABXWE010023000.1:0-29978 GCA_014611495.1 Limonius californicus
GCGTTTTGCCCAAAACATAAAAAGATGTCGGGCCAATATTAATAAGGAAATTGTGCAAGAATTTTTCAACCACCTGTCTGACGTCATCGGAGATGTTCCAAATTCCAACATAGTAAATTTTGATGAAACCAACATAACAGATGACCCTGGAAAAGCTAAAGTCCTTAGCCGAAGAGGGTCGAAAAGAGTTGAGAGAATCGTAGATTCAAGTAAAACTAGCACATCAGTCATGATGGCTATTGCGGCATCAGGAGAACTGCTTGCTCCCTATGTTGTGTACAAATCTGTCCATCTCTATCCAACGTGGGTGGAAGGAGGTCCTGAGGGAGCAGTTTATAATAGTACAAAGTCGGGCTGGTTCGACGGTGTCGTGTTTGAGGACTGGTTTTTCAAAATAGCACTCCCGTATTTTAAGAACTTACCCGGAAGAAAAATATTGCTAGGGGATAACCTAGCCAGCCACACTTCTATTTATGTGTTGCGAAGCTGCCAGGAAAATGATATACAATTTGTACTGCTCCCTCCAAATGCGACACATTTGCTGCAGCCCTTAGATGTGTCATTTTTTGCACCAATGAAGAAAGGGTGGCGAAATATTCTCTCAGACTGGAAACTGAAAAATAAAGGTGTAGTTCCTAAAAGTGAGTTTCCGAGACTTTTCAAGAAATGCCTGGATAGCTTGGAAAAGAAAAAGGATAACATTATATCCGGATTTCGCAGTTGCGGTATAGTGCCCCTAAACCCATCAGAAGTTTTAAAAAAATTGCCAGACATCGAAGATACAGTGGATCCGGATGCTACTCGGTGGACAACATTAAAAGATTTTCTTAATGAGAGCAGATTGGCCTTCACTAGTGGCACTTCGAAGAAGAGAGGAAAAAAGTTAGCTGTTGCTGCTGGGAAAGGAATAAGAGCGGAAGACCTAGACGAGAGTTCTGAGGACGAAGAGATGGATTTCAATCAATCTGAAAGTGAGGAAAGCGCTGGTGAAAAAGATATAGAAACAGTCAGTGATGCTGGATCAACTTCAAGCCATGATTCTAATAAGACTGCGAATCCAACCTGTGATAACCCCGTTCCAGTTGTGATCGACTTTACCAAAATAGATGTAGGGACTTTTGTATTAGTCAAGTTAGCTTGTCCCAAGGATAAGTTTAAATTTTACATTGGCTGTATTATACTGTTGTGATGACCGAAACCTCATATCTTATAAATTTTTTAAGAAAACATGGTTCTGAGAAACTTGGCGATTATTTTACCTACCCTACTATTAAAGACGAAAGTATTGTAAATAAAGACGAAATAGTAGACACAATAACACGCGTTCAAAAGCTGAAGAGGGAACGCTATAAGTTTACTTATAAGCAAAATGTTAAAGTTGAGTAACCTGTTACTTTTTTAATATGTTTTGTGTTAGCAGTAACTGTTATTTTTTTATATGTTTTTGTTCAGAAAATGAACTTATGTTCATATTTTTTAGTAATAAACCATTTACCCCTATATCGAGCCAATTATACTCGAAATTGCTCTTTTTTATACCCACCTACCACAAACATACCTATTTCCATGGAGTTCTAGGACTCAAAATATTAAATATAAATATTTTTTGACTTTTCCTGTCCGAATCCACCCCTAGAAACGACCTAAGATCACTTTCCATTACAAATACAGGCCTGTCCGTGTTCACTCCACACATAGGGGTGAAGACGGACAACATATATGCAAAAAAATATACATTCAAAATAGCAAAAAAATATCTATAACACCATGGATAGCTGTCCTAAGGATAGGAGATGCTAAATTTTTTTTTCAGATTTTTTCCGATCGAAGGAGTCGTCTTCTAAGGAAGAAAAATCTAAATAATACTTATTTATTTGTTTTTAACGTCTTATGTATGTCACAAATTCTAATAAAGTTTCGTTTTGTTAAGATTTTCTTTACAACACTAGTGCTGTTAAATGCATCTTTACGCAATTCGTCGCTAAGGAGTAATTAGCATAGTAACATTATAGGATAAAATAAAAATATCATTACCAACTAGTCAGAATTAACTTTCGACACTTGCAAATATTTACAAGCATTTCAATTGGAAATTGACTAGAAATACGGTAGTTTGTTTTTAAACCTTTTTGAACCGAGATATAACCTCTAAATGCGCAACTTGAAGCATTTTTAACGTTAGATTTAACTCTCGATTTAGCTGGGATTGATATCAACTTCTTACTTTTGAATACAACTACAGTCGAACCTCTTTATTTCGAACCTCGATAACTCGAAGACCTCGTTTTCTCGAAGTCAACCGACATTCCCGAATTATTACCAATAGGTATTTACCGTGTTAAGAAACCTCGATAACTCGAATTTTTCGATATTTCGAAGCAATTTTCTTATCCCCAGCGATAAAATCAACCTCGATAATTCGAAGTTTCCTAAAATTCTATTTATGGATCGTATCGTCACAAGTTGTGCCTGCCTTGCCGTGAAGGAAGCTGAACTGTGATTTTTTTTTACTATGGAAGGGTTAAATTATGTGCCTTTTCGCATTTCTCAAGTTGCTGTTTGTTATTGAATGTGACTAATAATTTGTATGTTTAATATACGGAATTTGCACGTCCGAAATCTTGCCTTGCTAGTTTCGTGGGATCTGTTGTAGCAGGGGGTACTTTAACAATGGAAACCTGTAAACGCAAATTAAAATCGTTGCATATTCGAGACAAAATTCGATTAATTGAAGAGGTAGAAAAAAGCACAAGAAAGAAAAAAGACATTGCTGGTGCTTTTGGGATACCGGCCAATACACTGTCAACCATACTCAAAAATAAAGAAAGCATTAAAAAAGCATTCGAAAATAATTAAAAATTATGCTTGTGGTACTCGAAAACGTTTTAAAGACTCTAGTTATCCTAAATTAGAAACAGCAATGACTCGGTGGTTTCGTGATGTGCGTGGTCAAAATTTGCCTGTATCTGGACCGATACTTTTGCAGAAAGCCGATAAGTTCGCAAGAAAATTAAATTATCCCGAATTCAAAGCAAGTCAGGGCTGGTTGGAGAAATTCGAAAAAAGGAATTCCATTGTGCAAAAGGTTTTGTGCAGTGAGAGCGCCGAAATTTCGGAAGAACAGTGTGAAATATGGAAAGAACATTTGAAAACCCTGATGTCGCAGTACTCTCCCGATGATATTTTCAACGCTGATGAAACGGGCTTGTTCTACAGGTGCCTACCTGATAAAACATTGACATTTTCACATGAGAAGTGTCACGGGGGTAAAAAAAGCAAGGAGCATATTACAGTTATGGTCTGCGCCAATATGTCGGGTAATAAAAAGTTCGATCTATTGGTCATTGGAAAATCTGCGAAGCCAAGATGTTTCACCAGAATTAAAAGCTTACCTGTTTTGTATCGGTTTAATAAAAAGTCTTGGATGACTAGTAAGCTGTATGAAGAATGGCTTCATAAAATAGATTGTAAATTTACATCCCAGAAGCGCAAAATACTGCTCTTTGTGAACAATTGTCCAGCACATCCAAAAGAACTTACAAACCATCTACAAGCTATAAAGGTTGTCTTTTTTGCCTCTAACGTTACTTCCAAGCTGCAACCCATGGATCAGAGGATAATCCAAAGTTTAAAACAAAATTACCAGAAAAGAATTCTTTTAAAAACTATCCGAGCATTTGAAAATAAGGAAATGGCAAACGCTAACTTACTGGATAGTATAAGAATCCTTGATAAAGCATGGAGTGACGTTACATCAACTACAATTGCAAATTGCTTCAGAAAAGCAGGGTTTACTAAAGCTGAAAATGCCAATCAAGAGTTATGGGACAAAGAAGATGAAATGCCTCTGCCAATGTGGATTGATTTAAATAACCCCACTAAATCTAACGAATGCACTTTTGAGGAGTACTTTAAAATCAACGAAAACATACTCGTTTCGGATCATTTAACCGAAGAGGAAATCATCAACAACATCTTACAGACGGAAACCAACGAGTGCAATGACCATGAGAGTGAGGGTGAAACTGGTGATGAACCCCTGTGTATACCTAACATAAATTCAGTAAATGCGGCTATAGACACAATTGCGCTCTTCCTAAATTCTCAAAAAATACACCATCTGAACTGTTCGCAGCTTTTCGATAGGTTGATAAATTTTGCGAGAGAGCTCAATTCATAGATACGAAACAGTTGACACTACTAGACTTCTGTGTGAAAAATAAAAATTAAAGCACGTATGGATTACATATATAACGTTACTTTAACTTTCTATTTTTTAAATTTTAAATATATGTATTGTATATGTATTACTGTATATAATTTAGTAAAATTCGATAACTCAAATTTTTTACAACTCAAACTTTTTTCCCGTTCCCGTAGCACTTCGACTGTACCTCCTTTTTTGGTGATAATCTTGTTACTCGTAAAACATGCAATACATTGATATGTCAAACAATAACATTTTATTTTAAAATGGGTGAAATGTCCACTTATATGATATTCATAATTAATTTTTTTATAAAGTTACCTTTGAAAATAAAAGGATAATCAACTTCACGAGTTCTTTTTTATTAATTTGTTTAAAAACTTCATTGTGGCAAGAAGAAAATTATACGAATTAACAAGAGAACTTTTCATTCTTGAAACAGCCGTAATTTGTTTTTTTTTAATTCACCATAATTTAAAAACATTTGTAAAAAATTATTTGGGAATATTTTCAATGCATATCTACAAATTCTTCTTTTTATCATTTTTTATTTATCCAAATGTACACTTTGGTTGCGCACATTCGTCGCCCGTTCACGTACGATCAAGACAGTTGAGCAACGTGGTCTCCGGTCAGTACTTGGATGGGTGACCCGAAGGTTGCGTTAACGCTGTGCCTCTCTCCCACGAGGATTGATCACTATGGGAGAGTAGATCAACAACCTCCCTTATGGGGGAGGCCCATGCTCAACAATGGAATACTGCGGGCTAATAAAAAAAAAAAAACACTTTTATTTTGACCAAATTTTCGATACTGAAAAGTAAAATTCCATTTTCAATGGAAATCAATAATGCAATGATATTTAGAAAAAAAGCTAAAGAATTTCATCCTTGTAAATATGCACTGTTTCAAACAACCTGTAGCGTGTTATAATCATGATTTATTCCAGATATTTGATGTAGTCCTTTTCTGAAAATCCTTTTTTACCACCAAATTCAACAGGATGCATAAAACCAATCATTGCTAATAAAATAATTTAATATGTACGAACTTATAAAATTACTCATCAATATTAATACTTTTATATATGTAAATGCTGTAAGTGTAATCTAATTCCTTTATAAGCGTCGCTGCAACTGGCACCATTTTTCACCGAACCAGCTCTCAATCATCAGCAGGATGTCCAATCAAGGGCACTGCATCCTCATTTCCAGTGTCGGAATCAGTCGAACCTAAAACCAACTTCCATACTAAGATCAAATTGGCTTCGCAAATAAAAAAGAAGTGTTGCTTACATTTAACTATTTATTTTATACAAAAGTGTACCTGAATACAAGTTTAACTGCAAATGTAACACGAGGCGGATAAAAAATTTGTAAAGTTGATGAATAGTTCTTACATCAGTTTCTAAATCAGCCAGCTTTATGCTTTGAGGGCAATCATAAGTCAAGCATTGAGAAGTCATTAACAGCACAGCCCCTTCATAAAACCGACCCTAATTACAATTACATTTATGTGTCATACCATTCTAGGATTAGTTTGGACATACTAGAGAACCGGCACAGTTGGCACATTAGTTTAGTCTCCTACGGCGCTTACAAGTGGCAACCATCACCGTGTTAATATTCTATACAAGATGTCTCAAGATACCAAGTACAAGCTCTAATCTCATTATTGAAAATATAAAACTTTTGAAGCAGCCAAATTACTTCCATATTTCTATTTCATTTATTAAATGGAAGTAGAAAATGTAAAAAAATAAACAACAATTTTTGATTTTTTTGCCATGCACTGTAAATTATACAAGGTTCTTGGAAATTATTATATGAACGCAGATGGCTTTGCTAATTGCAATTTTTTGTGGTTCATTTAATACTGGGCAAACTGGTGTTTACCATGCTTTGTTTTGGTTAATGTCGTGCTCATACATATCAAGCACAGAAATCAAACTTATTACTTCTAGGGTTCTTAAATTGTAATTTAAATAGAAGAACTGCTGTTTGTCAGTCCATGTATTCAGTAGTGTATTCTAATGGGCTTGTCCAGATTTTTTTATTTGTATTGAAAATTGACGAGATCTTTCTTAAAATAGTAACTTTGAATACATTATAAATATAAACCATTCTATAAGAATGAAAAGAATAATATCTTATGGCATTCTCTACTGAAAGAAAGTGGCAAGCTTTGTAATCACATAATACTTTTCTGTTCTGATATGGAATAAGCTTTTATTATTTTTGTGATAATTTTTAATTTGTGATGTGTAAGTTCATACCTAGTTTTTTTAATATTTATAGTATTTTGTTATAATTTTCGAGATGTTTGTAAATTCTTGTAATACAGTAGTTAATATTAAAATCACTACCAATGGAACCAATTCGCGTCTGTTTTATTTACCATGTTTTAGTGGGATAATGCAGGTGGATTCAATTGCCCTGGAGCTCGTCCTTTACAAAATAACAGGGTAACCTTGAACTGCATTTTTTTTCCCATATAATCGTTAGGTACTGGCATTTTTCGTCCCTCACACCTAAATACTGCAATAGTGCACACATTTTAAACATCCTTCAAACAAAAGCAGTACATAAAAATAGCTACCTGCAGAAAAAATGCGTTTAAAAAAAGATAATGAATTAATCGAGTCCACTGATAAACTATTTACAGCACACCACTGCATGTGCCACTAAAAACGTGGATAAATACACATAACCTTAAGGACATACAAAGTGAAATCATAAGTAGTGCATGGATTTTCTAAGATTTCGGAGCTTTATTGTTACATATGTATTTTATTGTTTACGTATATTTGTGCAATGTTGGAAACAATTAAAGTAAACACAGGATAATATTAAATAAATTGTTAAAGTAGAACCGTAACTTTAATTTTACTAGAATTTGTTTCCATACTGCCAGTTTTGTATTATAGTGCATTATAATAAAACACTCCAAAACGTCTCCTTTTTAATAATAACACTCCTCACATATTATTTTGGAAAGCTCAACTATTTGTAGCTAGATATTTTTGATATTCTGTAAAAGCTAACCAAATTGTGGTTTATGCGGCATTTACAGCTCACTATAGAACAATATTCACTTCCAATTAGCAGCAAAAATAAAAATAGGAAGTATATAAACCTTCGCATGTGAGCCATTCGGCAACTATATTTGATTTTTCTTTGACAGCATTTTTGAATGCATTTGTAGCTAGTTCTAGGATAAATAAAGCAGTGAAGGTAAATGTTATAAAAATTTACACTAATGGAACTAAGTTACAATTCAACTGGCTTAATATGGGATCTTCTGTTTACTTATACATTCCAAAAATGTGTAGGTTATGTGAAAAGTAAAGGATGATACATTAAATTCAAAGCCATCTGATCTCCAAAAATATTTACAGTTACTTCATAATTTTTTATTAGTCAAAACACAGCCAGAACATGTTGTAGAAAAGGCAGTTATTTTAGTTAAAACTCCAAAATAACTATTTTTCCCTACAAATAACAAAGTTTTGTATTTTCAACAAAAAAAATTGTTAATACTTTCTGCTACATCGAATTGTGTGTTTGATCAGTTTCAAATAAAATGTAAGTAGTGAGCATTTATAAGTGAAAATAGTGACGCAAATCACAATGGTGTACACATACATCAACCAAAAATATACAGACAGTCACTTAATAAACTAATTATATAACAAATTTTTACACTTTTTAACTCATCACACAATTTAAATGTACAAACATAGTTAAACAACTGCAAGTGAATCGAAATTGTCTTTAACTTTTGTATCACGAAGAATTAAATTCAAACCCCTACACAAATTGTGTAATAACAATATTGGAAGCACAACAAGTGAATTAGTTTATAAATTAAACAATAGAGCGTTTCAATAAGTATTAACTAGAAACAAATAGCTATCGGAGCACTGTATCACTTAAAATACCAAGGAGCTTTGCATTTACAAAGCATCAAGCAGCTAAATAAACATGCAACATGAACATGTGGTCAGTGCGATCTTGAGGTATTTTGGTATTTTGCGCCTGTTAGAGAACAAGCAGCGATAGAAATACATGAGAAATGTTTAGTAATATTTACGGCTTCGTGGCTTAAACGATCTGCTAGCCGTACCATTCTTTTCTGTTGGCAGCACGGTTGCTACGGGCGGTGGGATTCGTTGTGGCCCTCCTGGATAGGGTATCCTGAACAATTCTATGTGCAGGTGGTCGCATATTTCGCTGCAGATTTGTGCCGAGTAGCGTAACAAGTCAAATGTAACCCACACCTTAAAAGAAAAAAAAAAAGCATATTCATTACATTAAAATTATACTAGGCTTGTGTTGCATAGTTTGGTGTACGACCAGAAACAACTTTGTTTTTAAGTCTCGTCTTATTTGCTCACACTGTCTGGTATTCCCTCAACATTAAGTAACACAGAGTGAGAAAAGCTATCGGAAGGCAAAAAACAAAAACACTGGTTCTCATTTGATGTGTACAATATAAAGAGTTTGAGGTTATGTTTCTCTTGGTTTGTACAACAAACTGAACAAACGTCACGTACGATACTTGATTCAGGGTTAACTTACCATACATAACCATAATACAATATATTCGGAAATAAAAGTGTTAAAATACTGGTTAAAAAATAACATCGCTGGTCCAATCAGTGACCAGTCCATGTACTCCATTTCACTTTTCGTCATATGTGCTACCTGCAATTATGATTACAGTTAATGATCCAAAAGGCATAGTGTAAAGGTTTATATCTACCACAAGACGATTGGTCACTTTTGCGGCGACCATTCCAAAAGCTAAAATGTATAGAGCTGGATGCTGCTCGTACACGTGTTCAATTGATTTGCGATATATTATGAACGCAGGAACCAATACCATCGAAAAGGGTATTATCGGGGATAGCACACTTGTGCCCTGGTTAAATAAAAATTTCATAATTACGTTCGTTTTGTAATTATTTAATGATATCCTGTAAGGTTAGAAACTTTAATTGAAAATGCAGTTTTTTTTTAAATTCAAGGCAATAGGTTTTTATTCCTGTGGAATGGGCTTGTTCACCATTTTTTGATTATTACAAAATTACAAGTGACAAAATAGAAAGTAATGATATTTAAATTTGTGAACTATAAAGGGCCAATGATTTGATTCAATCAAAAAATTCATCAACAACACAGAAACAAGAAATCTTAATTAAGGAAGTTACATTACGAAAAAGGATATTAGTTGTGTATTAGACGACAATTACCCGCTGTTGGCTATAGTTTCATGAAATCTACTTATGCATGTAAATATTTATAGCAAAAATGTTAAAACGTCAACGACGTATTTCTGGTTTAAAAGACATCCGAAGGCTGTTTTTAAGAGTACTAATCGATTAATATTTAATAAATGTTTTAAATGTAGCAGTAGAAGGTAAATTTCTTATCGCAAAAACTTAATACACTCTGGTAAACAAATAACACATTCTTAAAAAATACGAGGATGATTTGACGGGATGTGAGACTCGACTACAACTGCCCTCTAGCGGTTAGAATGAACATCATTTTCGAGTTCCGCCATCTTTTTTATACTGACAGGTGAAATTTAGTTGATCTGTGGCGTTCAGTTAAGAAATTACAACGGTTTAAAGACGACGCTTAAATGGAAAATCCTAAAATGGATAAAAACGCTGTTCATGGTGCGATTCAATATTTGTTTTTTAAGAAGCTAAACACGACTGAAATTTTGGCCGATATGCCGCAAACATTGGGTGACAATGCCCCTTCGAAAGCAACGATTTGTCGCTGGGTTGCACAACTTAAACGTGGTGATTTGAGCATTGAAGATAATGAACGACCAGGGGCATCAAGAACGGTAACAACCCCGGAAACAGTCGATCAAGTGCATGATATTGTTTTGAAGGATCGAAGAATAAAAATTGATGAGATAGCTAGGATCGTAGGCGTATCAACTGAGCGCATACATCACATTTTGAAGGTAGAATTGGGCATGTCTAAGCCGTCAGCAAGATGGGTGCCGCGATTGCTGAATGCTGATGAAAAATGAGAAAGAATGCGAACATTAAGCAACAATTTGAAGCTTTTTAACAAGAATCAGGTTGATTTTCTGCGCCGCTTTGTTACGGTCGATGAAACTTGGATTCATCACTACATTCTCGAATCAAAACGCCAATCTCAACAATGGAAACATCATGGCAGTCCTCCGCCAAAGAAGGTGAAGTCGTTTTCATCGGCCGGGAAGGTAATAGCTACGATTTTTCGGGACTCGAAGGGGATACTTCTCATCGACTATCTCACAAAGGGTCACTTTTGGACCAATTAAAAGCAGCAATTGCTGAAAAAAGACCCGGAATGGTTCGGAAAAAGGTGCTCTTTTGTCATGATAATGCCCCTTCCCATACCAGTCGCATTGTTCGTGAGAAATTGGAGCAACTTCGCTTCCAGGTTATCCCCCACCCACCTTACTCGCCAGATCTTGCTCCGGGTGACTTTCACCTATTCCCGAAGCTCAAACTTTTCCTTGCCGGAAAGAAGTTTAAGACGGACGAAGAAGTAATTGCTGCAACGGAGCAATATTTTGACAGCCTTGAAGAAGATACTACAAGACAGGCATGATGGAACTTCAGCGTCGCTGGTCCAAGTGTGTTGATGTACTAGGAGAATATGTCGAAAAATAAAAAAGAATTAATACTCTAACTCATGTTTTTCATTTCGAGTCTCACGTCCCGTCAAATCATCCTCGTACAAATTCCACACTAGTGTAGTGTTTTAGCAGCGCAGAATTTATTATGTATTTCTGTATGTTTTATTCTTAATATTGCCTTTAGAGGGGTATAGCATGAATATTTACTTATCATAGAAATAAATAAAAAATAAGCCCTGCAGAATGTGTGACAACAATGTTAATCCCAAATACACTACTACATTATTTTTGTAGTACATTTTATACAATTTGAGATCAGCTGTTTGTTTATCTTTCATTAATCTATTTTTAACACGTTGGATAATTATAATTGCGTTTGATAAGTGAGTAACTAATTTATGATATTAAGTTGAATTAGTTTCAAAACAAATACACTTCACTGCTTTCCATTTATCCTAAAAAACTGTAACAGAATTACTACATTTAGAGAAATCTTATCCAAAAATGAAGTGGCTGTGTTACTTGAGTGTTTACTGGGCGACCATGACATCATGGACAACTACATTATTCGAAAAAATGTTTTAAAAGTCTCCGACTTTAACTCTTTCATTTTAAATGTAGTATAAACAATTATTTTAACATTTATTTTTTCCCTTGATGGAAGGTTCTGCATATGAAGATTTGTTTTCTCCGCAATTATAAATTGTATTTCAATGTATTTACATGCTATGCGAAGCTATATTTTTCATGTATTTTAAATACACAATTACTTAATTTTACTTTTCAATTTACTAAGTTAATGTAAGATTTCTTTTAATTTTTATCCACACTGCCATTTTGGCAACAACGTGAATTTTAAAAGTGTGGAATTAGAATTAACTCAAGTTTAAAGTCATGTGCTTGTTGATAGAAGACATAGTGTAACTTTTGTGTAGGCCTTTTGTAGTGTTGCTGGGGTATTCCTGTATCACACCATTACTATATAAGGGTGGGCCAATGAAAACGAAACAGGCCCGATTTTTCATATTTATCGTCATTTTTTTAAAATTCGTGCGGACTCGTCAATTTTTGTTTTGAGAGGGAAACTTTTTACATTTATTTTCAACCTTGTCACTTCAACCTCCTAGGGGCGGTGAGCTTCACCCCTAAAATTTTAAATGGGAAAGGGGGTCGAGTAATATATCATTTTAAAAGGCATTCACTTCCTAGTTTTTCAAATTCGGATCAGTCAAAAAAATAATTGAAAAATCTACCTAGGTACCTACCTGTTCACGGATTATCCATGGCAATTAAAAAGTGTCACGTTTTGTTGTCAGTAGTTGCAGAAAAAACCACTATCTTCTAGTATCCAAAATCCCATGAAAACAGGCAATAACGAAGATGTTTTTAAAGTACACCTCCTCAGAGATGAAAGTTTACGATATTTATATCAAAACAGATTACAAGAACACTTATTACGTATGCCCACTATCAATGACATTAATGGAGAATGGGAGAATATAAAAACCTGTATTAGCAAAGTGGCGAACGAAGCAGTTGGGAAGAAAAAGAAAATGAAAACTAGAGGACTTAAAATGTGGAATAAGGAAGTAGAGAACGCCATAAAAGTAAAAAAAGAAGCATATCTAATACACTTACAAAGAAAGACCCCAGAAAGTAAGCAACGCTACAATGAAAAGATAAACCTAACAAAACGAATCGTATGACAGATCCACGAAAACTCTTGGGAAAGAATGATAAGTAATGTAGAACATGATGTACATGGAAGACAGGAATTCTCTTATAAAATGATGAAACATCTGAACAGCCAGTAATAATGACAACGAATGGATAGAGCACTACACAAATCTATGGAATAATCGAAATACCAACCAGCAAGACATTTCAGTAAAACATTGATGAAATTAATTTTATAGTCGATGCGATTGCCATAGAAGAGTTAAGAGAAACCGTAGAGAAAATGAAGAATGGGAAGGCCGCAGGGCCCGATGGGATTAGCACAGAATTATTAAAATATAGAGCACTTCCCGAGTTAGGCTACTACATCTTTGAAATGAATGTTGGCGGGAAAAGTAGATCCCCACAGAATGGCAGACAGCAGAAGTCACACCAATATATAAAAAAGGGGACCGCTCAAAATGCTCAAACTACCGAGGAATTAGTCTCCTAAGCAGCGCTTACAAAATATATTCTAGAATAATTAATGAAAGACTGAAACCTATTGCTGAAGAACTAGTAGATCAATCCGGATTCCGTAAAGGCCGGTCATGCAGTGATAATATATTCATCTTAAAAAGAGATTAAAAAACGAATTCAACGTAGAAACCGACACGGCATTTATAGATTTCGAAAAAGTTTTTGACTGCGTAAATAAATATAAACTCCAGGAAATAATGCAAGCAAGATAATTCGCTAGTCATCTAATTATCAGATCATTATATAGAATCACAAGTATAATAATAAACAATGACGGCAGTAAAACTAACAAACAATGACGGCAGTAAAACTAACAAAATTCAAACCAACCAAGGACTTCCACAAGGTTGTGGATGCTCGCCTACTCTATTTAATATCTATAGTGAAGATGCAGTTAAACTCTGGAAACCGCTGGTAAATCTGGGGATAAACTACGAGAAGGAAATTATCTAAATTTACTGTTATATGCCGATGATTTAACATTAATACACAAAACAGCGAAGATGATCTGCAAAGATCTATATATCGCCTCAAAATACTCTGCGAAGACTACAACTTGAAAATATCAAAAGGCAAAACAAAAATAATGGCGTTTGGAGGTAAACAACCAGTACGCTTGAAAATAATGGACAATCCGACACTAGAACAGGTCTCACTTCAATTATTTGGGCTACGATACCACATACAAGAATGATAAAGATGTTGAGAATAAGGCCCACAAATTTCAGGCAATTTGCGAGACAATTAACGTTAAAGAATGCACTAGAACCGATAGAATAATAAATGAGGAAATAAGAGAGGAATTAGAAACGACAAGATAGAAGAGTAACAGACAAATGGAGACAACACATTAATCGGATGGGAGAAGAACGAATACCGAAACTAATCCTAAAATACCATCCAAGCGGACGCAGATACATAGGTCGACCAAAGAAAAGATGGTTCTAATCAAGATAACGTGAAGTTCGGAACAGACAGTAATGCCTAATCCTTGAAGGCAGAAGAAGAGAAAATGGTTTATTCTATTGCGGAAAGGGTATCAATAATTCAACTTTATTATGAAAACGGTAGATCCGCTAATATTACAGCGGAATTATTTAATGAACAAAATCCTAATAAGCATGTTAATCGAAAGTACGTTTTCGAGCTAGTAGCGAAACTTCGGGAGACGGGAACGGTGGCAAATCGAAAGCGAATCGTAGAAACTGAAAATCGAATAGTGGGAAAGTAAGCTATGGAAGTTGCATTTTTGGCTAACGTCAATCTCGATCCTACTTTAGGTGCCCGTAAGTTGACAACAATTGCTGGCCTATCCCGTGCTGATATTCGAAGAATTTTAAAAGCTCATTAATTTCATCTGTAAAAAATCCACCTTGTCCAGGAATTAATTGTCCAAATTAACAAAGATGACTTTGATAGACGTTTGGATTTTTGCGAGGGAACGAGCGAACGGATAATTAATAACCCAAATTTGGTTCTAACATTTGTTTTTCGGTCTAAAGTTCGCCTTTTGTGAGCGGGATTGTTAATCGCCATAATTGTGGCTATTGGGCTGTTGAAAATCCACAAATATTCCATGAAGTTCACACTCAAAAACCTCAAAAATTAAATGTGTGGGCTGGAATTTATGGTTGGTCCTTTTTTCCTACCAGTAAATCTAACAGGAGAAATGCATTTGGATTTATTACGAGATCATGTTGATCCAGCAATAACGAAAATTATGGAACAAAATGACCGTTACAATGTGAATGAGTAGATGTTTCAACAAGACGGAGCTCCTCTACACTATGCCCTTGCTATTTGTCAGTGTCTGGACAAAACATTTCCTGGTAGGTGGATTGACCGAAGAGGAGCAGTTAAGTGGCCTGCGAGGTCACCAGATATAAGACCTTCAGACTTCCTCCTGTGGGGCCACATAAAAAGTAAAATGATTTACGTCAACGGATCAACGACGAATGCCGGCAAATTACCCCAGAAATGCTTCAGATCGTCCGAAACCGTTTTCAACAAAACCTGTACTACTGTATGGATGCCGGAGATCAACATTTTGAACATTTAATAAAGTGAAAGTTAAGATAAATTTCTTAATCAATAGAACATTACTGGTGTAAATTATAGCAAAAGTAAAAAATCATGAGTTATTGCCATTTGGCGGATTACTATCTTTAAAAGGCATTTTCTCGAAAACTACTGATCCGAATTTGAAAAAATAGGAAGCCTTAAAACGAGAATTTAATGCCCTTTAAAATTGTGTATCAGTTGGTCCCCTTTCCCATTTAAAATTTTGGGGGTGAAACTCACCACCCGTAAAAGGTTGAAAATAAACGCAAAAAGTTTCCCCCTCAAGACAAACATTGAAGAGTCCCAGCGATTTTTTAAAAACGCGACGATAAATACGAAAAATCGGGTCTGCTTCTTAACAAAATATAAACTACTGGGGAAAAAAGAAAAAAATGTTGATTATCATTACATTTTACAATAACAAATAATTGGTGAAAATGTCCATTGCCAGAGAACCAATAATACGCGTTACTTTTAGTAACTGCTTAGTTACTTCCATCATTGACAATGAAGGGAAGTTCCTTAATATAACTCGCCGCATTTCCAATTCAAGTCATTAGCCCTACAGGATAGGTAGTTAAAAATTGATGCATAAATTAGAGCAACAAACTTTTAAGTAGAACACAGGCACAAAAGAGTGTAAATTAATGTTAAGCAGCATATACTCGGTATCTGCAATAAACTCATGAAGGGCTGCAGGTGGCCATGAATTTCGACGTACATTATCTTTTGCCGCTTCCTTATTAAAAATAGCACCTAACTACTTGAAAAATAACCACAACTGTAACCTTAGAAAGTAAACAAAAACATCTTTATCATACACTTGCGTCACAAATCGCCACGTGGTGTCACGCTTAAAACCAAACGTCTGTTACAAACAGGTCAAATGTGCAATCATAACTAATAAAAAATATTGACACAAGTGTAGGTTGGTATGTGTTTATTGTTCACGTACAGGTACTATATGTGTATTAGTAAACTGGCACGTCCGCCAATTTGGTAATATCAAAACTATTAATTCCAGTACCCAAAATGAGCTTAATTTATTGCCAAAAGAAATACCCCAAAATTATTAAATTTCGCATACCTTTACAAGTAAATTCAAAAATGTAATACAGCTATAATCAAAACTAAAAATCTACCTTGTTTATTGTTTTCGTGGAAGGAAATCTCAATTCATACACTTGAGAAAAAGTTGTGTAACTTCTAAGAAATCATTTGTAAAAATCTTGAAAGGAACAAGCGAAATTTAAGGTGAATTTGTGTTTCTTTCACTATTTATCGTGCTTTTGTATGTTGATTCCCTTCAATTTTTTGATATAATGTATGTCATCTTAGGCTAGTATGACACGAACCAGAATGTTGTGAGAAATTCTGTCTGCGAGCATGCGCCAATAGGTCAAAATTACGTTGACATCTAAGAGAAAACTGACAAAATAATCATCTGGCTGTGGATAATGTAGATTATATCAGGGTTTCATAATAATTGTTTACATATCTACAAATCTTGGTAATTTGTTGGCGTGCTGTATTGTATTCTTCTTCTGTGCTTTTTTGGGTACGTTTTTTGGTGTTTATAAGTTATACTAATTGCGGGCAAGGTGCAGTGGCGTCACACATGGTGAAACTTTTACCTTTCTATCCTCTGTGATCATTGATGAACCCTAAAAATGGCTCGTTTGCGCATCGATATGACGCCGATTCTGAACAAAATTCTGCAGATTATAGAGAATGAATTTATAGAATTATGTATAAAACTCTGCATGAAATTCTGTGTAAAACACGATATGGAATATTGTAAAAACACTTTGAAAGAATTTTGTACAACATTCTGTGTCGTGGTCTACTAGTCTTACTGATAGGAATGCTGTTCACCCGCTAGAATTTATACACGATGTAGTAGATATATCTTCAAGCATGAGATCACATGTTTATATGGGATAATATAAGGACAGTATGACACGACACATGTACAAAGTGTTTCTACAAAATTCTGCGTCGTGTTATACAGTATTCTGTATGCAAAATTTTGTACTAAATTCTGTAGATTGTAATGTTGAGACTCTACACCCCATGAAGGAATTTGGCCTGTAAGGCGGAAGGTCAGAGCTCCCGTTTCCTTGCTCGCACAACCGGTTGTCATATGCCAAATTCATGACAAATAGTGATGTGATGGCCATCACGCATTAGACAACCGCATTATTATCCCTTGCTCATTTGAATACAAGTACCAAATTATTTAAAGTGACTGGGTAGGCCGCCCGCAAAATTCTGTAGATTCATGCTCTAAAATCTACAGAATTTAGGTCAGAATCCGCGTCATATCGATGCGTAAACGAGCAATTTTTAGTTTTCGTCAATGATCACAGAAGGCAGAGAGGTAAATAATATTCCACGTGTTTACACCGCCGCGCCGACGCTAACCTTGCTCACGAGAGTTTTGTTAAACACCAAAAACTTAGAAAAATAATACAAGACACCAACATATTAACAAGATCCGTGGTTATGTAAACAAAATCAAACAATTATTATACAAACCTTGATAGAATTCTACATTAGTGCAAACATTTTTACAAAACTCTTTACATTCATGCTCTAGAATCTGCAGAATTTTGTCAGAATCGGCGTCATGCCGATGCGCAAACGAGCAACTTTCAGTGCTCATAAATGATCACAGAGGACAGAGAAGTAAATGTTTTTCTACGTATTTACGCCGCCGTTATTAATATATCCTATAAACAGCAATAAATGTACCCAAAACACAGAAAAATAAGACAAGACTCCAACATATTAACAAGATTCGTAGCTATGTAATGTATGATTGGAGCTTTCACAGGCCTTCTAGGCCCATCGCTTTGGTGTGAGGCAAAGCTAAGCTAGTTTGTGCTATGCACAACAGGACCTGACTCTGCAGATTACCGTGTTGGTGCCTAACCATGTTTAATCTGCCTGATGTAAGGTGTGTGTGTCTGCATGTGGTCTTGCCACTCTTTTAGTGTAACTCTAACACGAGGAGTGTTGATCCCCAATGGCAAATGGAGACCGGGATCCAATACCGACCACACAGGGAACTAGAAAAATTTTCTGACCCCTGGAGCGATTGTAAATATTATTATGAAACCTTGATAAAGTACTACACTATCCAGTCACAAGATTATTTTGTCAGTTTTCTCGCAGATATCAATGTAATTTGGACCTATTTCCAATCTAATTTTTGACAACATTCTGGTTAGTGTAATACATGTTCTGCAGAATTTTGGAGAAAATTCTGTCTTGTATCATACTAGCCTGTTATTCGCTTTCAAGGTTATGTGTTTGTATTGAATTGGCAATTTCAAAACACCACATCCAATACGAAAACAGGGCGCAAATAATTATATATATTCAAAGCCATCTGGACCCCTACAATTATTTAGTGACACTTGATTAAACTACATGTAAAAAATCATTTCTTAAAAGTTGTTACTTCAAAATAGTTAGCAAACATACAATGAGCAACAGAAAGTACGTCAGATACAAGCTTTTTTCATTGTTAACATTTAAACTTAACGACATACTGGAAAAAATAAGTGCAAAGACAGTTGTTGTTGAATCCTTTCAGAATGATAATTCCCGTTTCTTTATATCTCAGTTCAAGGAGCCTTGGAGGTACTAAGCATGAAAACTGACAAAAGAAATTTTACAAGAAAAGCTTGCATCATTTAAATAATGTTAAGCATGCAAAAACGTACTACACAAATAATTTATAATACAAGCAAGGTTAGTTACTAAGAAGTGCAAAAAGAACAAAAAAAAAACATAAAAACACAAGCAAAGCAATAAAGCACCTAAATAGCAAGATAGTGTTAAGATTGTTAGTATTGCTCTACAGAACACCTATTTAGTGTCTCGCAAAAATTGCCAAACTTTATTTGTAAACGTTTGGCAGTTTTTGATGGATGTGATTAGGCTACTACAACAGGTTGACCGTGGAGCAATCTTACAGCAACGGTGGATCCATTTTTGCCCACTCCGCCTGTGAAAATGACAGCTACATTAGCCTGAGCCAGAAGGAATGCCATTGCGCAAGCCACCCCTATGGGTACCAGCTTCATCTCCATGTTCAAACCGGGGATCTTGGATCAAGAACATGACATAATTAAAACTACACAGAAAACGCACCAAACAACAGAGCTTTTACTTAACAACTTTAAGTCCCAGTGAAAGAAAATCCGCACCAAAGCCTTTGTTCTAAAAAAAAAGAGAGGAAATAAACAAAATGTCTTACAGCTACGGTGGAACCGTTTTTTCCGCACCCTCCGCCTCGTATTACTTCACAAAATTTTACAAACATTTGTAAGAAACCCGCATAAAAAACTAGGCACATGATTTGGGCCAGATGAAAACCGAACACAACCTATAAGAACACGAAAAAAGGATTAATAAAAAATTGTACTTAACATGTTAATCAAGTAGGATCGACATAATTGCTCCAGACAACCTGTATTAATATAACCGTAAATTAATAGCAATCCTCTGAATTACAACATAACAACAGAGAACTTGAAGTACATCAGTCCTGCTTTTTGAAACAAAACGTCTCACCTTCGTTAAAACAAAATTTACGAACATAATAAGCCACACATGCATATCCCAAGTTTGTCCCAGTAAACCTGTTTCTACGAATACAAGAAAAAAATTTAATCAAATATAGCGGTTAGCAAATATTTGCCAAATCCATGCTGTAGGCAAATGGTTCGACTTACTGCAACTGTCGACCCGTTCTTGCCTACACCTCCTGTGAAGATCACTATCAGCATGTTGTGTAACGACCAAAGACCACACGCAAACGTTGAAATCGGTATTAAATACCACAAAACAAATATCTCACTAAAAAACTGTTACAACCTAATTATTAATCAATTGCAAAAAATTCCATTAATGCTATTATTATTAAAACACATCATGTAGAGGACGTCTCAAATTGATTCGTATACCATTGCGTTCCCCGAAACATAGGTTAAATGGGGAAAAACAGAGATGTGAGACCAATTTAGTGAAGCTTCTGTTGTTATAATCGAGAAATTGTTAGTCAGTTTTTTTCGATGCTGTACTGCTTCATGGCAACGCCTCCTCGCATAAGTTTAAAGCTGCAGCTGCTGCCATTGAACGTGACGTTTTCCAAGGTCAGCTAGTCCTCATCTAGCGTCTAGGAATTTTTACTTATTTAAAAATTTTATGCAACAATTAAGAGATTTTTAGCAGTATATGAGTATTTTGAGTTCAAAGAAGACCAACCATTCTTTTAAAGGTACGAAATTGTTGAAATCCTCTTGGAGGAACTGTACCTGAGGTAACTTATCATCATGTGTTTTGCTCACAAAGAGACACAAAGGGTGTTAAAACATTTTCGTCCACCAAGCGAATTGTCTCCTTTGTGGTGTGTTTAGGCAGTGACCTTCATAAACTACGACGGTACTTTGATTAGAACATTCCGGTAAAGCACTTGCAGAACCTGATTTATAGCTTTGCAATATCAATGAAACAGGAAAGAAAGCTTTTTGGAGCTACGGTGTTCTAAAGAGTTTATGAGACACTCATGTAGCTTGACACACCTACGATTAACAAATACTACTTGCCCACTAGTAAAACAAAAATTCAAAATGGAGATTGTAAAGCTATTACTATCGCATTAATATTTCCAGTAAAACCCATCTTGTTTGTTGATACACAAACATTCTGATGTAAATGCTGTATAACAACCCACATTTAGATAAAAAATTATCTGAATTAATTGATGTTTTAATTTAAGTCCAAGACCTCCATGTTAACAATAGATGTAAAAAAATTGTTACAGTCCACGGAAATGTTTGTTTGTATGAATTAGTACATCAGCTTTATCATTCAGAACCACTCTCATTGTTTAAAATTTATATATTTCAAAAATGACTGTTTTACAGTATGTCAACACTGTAATCTGTTTTGCACATGCAGCAAGTGTTATAACAATAAGAAAAACGTTAATTGTAGTTGTACATATGTTTAGAATTAAATTTTTCAGTGCTAACTGTGTTTTAATGCACAGCAATCAAATTCGCATGCATGTGTTTCGACGAATAATCAGCCAAAGCTTAAAAAAAAAGTTAATTCAAATTTTTTGAAGTTTGTTAAAATAGTATGTAAATCTATACAACTCAGAATAAAAAAACTCTTAAATACAAATATATTCCTTTAAAAAAAATGTAAGTAGGCCTTGAAAATTATAAAGAAATTTTTTTAAGACTAACCTTATTTGTATGTCTTACAAATTACCTACAAACACGCCTTTTCATATTAAAATTATACGAAATAAAATAAAAAGCAAGACGCAAGAGTTTTTCAATTATAACAACCTGCGTATGGTCTCGAAGCAACAAAACCATTTTAATGGCCTCATGAATGTGCCTTTTTTCTCCCACTTGACCAAAGGTGTATGTCTTACCATTGTTCAAATTCCAGTGGTATACTAGTCAATTTGAGATACCCCCATGTCAAATAACAATTAAAAATCAAACATTTAGAAATTTCGCACATAAACATTTTGTGTTGATATATTGTTGTACCTTAAAAAGAAACAGTTCATACAAGCTTATAAAAATTAAGCATTTAATAACTGCTGAAACATCTACAATTATAATATAACCAACATTTTACAAGACTGGTTTCGTTATTTAGGTCAGGGGCTCTCAAACTACGGCCTACAGTCAGATCTGACCCCCGAAAGATATTACACTAACAAGAAATTGTAATATTTATATATGGTTTATGACTAATATTTAGTTATTTCATAAATGAATAATGAAATAATTTTGTTCTGCATCCTTTAAAAAATGAATAATCTATAATTTACTCAGAAACCATGTGATATCGATGCAAACGTTTATTAATATTAATAAATCTACAATCAGATAATACTGGAAAGTATTTATATAATAATTTTTATATTTAAATGCACTTACATTTTTGTATAAATATTCTTCAAAAGAAACTATGTTAAATAAAAAACAAAACGCCAAAAAATAATTTATGACCATCTGAAAGGGTTTTAAAGATTTCCAATGTGATACCTAATATTGATCAAGTATTTCAGAAATCAATAAAACAAAGTTATCTTTAGTAGTTGTTTAACATTTGCTGCAACTAGTTAATTTTAATTGTAGTTTAAAGTACATTTAAGCAAGTTTTTTATCCTTGTGCAATTGCGGTTATGCATAATTTCTATATATTTCATTACATCCTTAAAAGAAATGTTTTCCTATTCTTGTCCACATGCTACAGTCTGCACCTATATATGGCCCTACTCCCAAAAAGTTTGAGGACCCCCGATTTGTTTAAAAGGAGCAGAAGGTTTTTAAAAATCCTGAATGTTCACCAAATTGTTAAAAAACTAGACACCTTACCTTTGTCGACCATATGCTGGGCCCAAAAATAGCCGACACTAATTGTATCACAATAATAGAAAACTGCGCTTCTGTAACATCAACTTTTCCAAAACGTAGGGTTCCAGATACGTAGGTTTGCCAGTGGGCACAATAAAACAATGTCATAGCACAAAAACACTGAAACATAAATTATACAATTTCGAAGAACAACAACTGTAACCCACATACTTGAAAGAACATCCATCCTGGATAAAATCCCAACTGTACAGCTATGCAAGCCGATAGAGCCACAAAAACTGTGGATATCGAATCACAACCATGGTCAAACAATTCCCCAAGAGGTGATGCAGTGTTTGTTCGCCTCGCTTGTTTGCCATCTATTGCATCTAAACTTTGGTATACAAATAATCCTAGAGCACACAGAAAGCATGCCCATCGAGGAGCCTCTGCTTTTGCATCCGGGGCATACCTAGAGAAGTGAAATTATTGACAAACATTCATTAGTTTGTATGCAAGCACTTACCAAACTAATATAAGGGTTGTTATTATGTTGATGAGGAGCCCCAGTATGGTAATGAGGTTAGGTGCTAGCCAAAGGGGAACTTTCCCCACTAACCATGTCCACCATGGTTGTAGGAGTGTATCAAAAAAACTACTGCTACTGCAGGAATACTTGTGTTCACTTAATCTCTTTAATTGCGCGTTCGAGAGCAGTTTTTGCTTGTACAATTTCATTTTTCGCACACTTCCTGGCTCTAACCTAACCGCACATTGAATTACACTAAAGGAGAGATTCTTTATTTAATAGGAAAGTTGGCGAAGCGTCGTGAATTGATGAATAATTATGAAGAACTTTTACGAGTAATTTTGAAACTTCATGGGAAGAGGTGGATGAATGACAAATTTGAGTATGAAACGAAACCGATTTTACGAGCAACAAAACGTCAACATTCTTGATGTGGAAATCACTCAGTTCGCCAATCGTCTCGAACTTGGTAGCAATCATGCGATGATCGAGCGCGTTCTGTAATACAGGAAGAGTAAGCCCAGGGTGCGTTCCAGTTGCTCCGCTTCTGTTTTACACATTAGTGGCTGGATAAGTCCATCTTCGTCATTCGCCAAAGTACAGCGTGTATAAAAATACATTTGCGCGATTTCGCAATGTTTAACACTTTTAATACGTAAAATCTTCCAAATTGTTCTAGTTCAAACCGTTCAAGGTCAATAATACCTAACGATGACTAGATACATTTAACGTTAATAGATTCTTCCATTAAATATTATGCAGTTTTTTCTTGTTTTAATGGATGTGGGTTCCTAATTTTCACTTGTTTACTATGCAGGGGTTCCACTGTTTTCGATTACTCCGACTCATGAATATGACCAATAAAATTGTTTAATAAGTGCTTTTTTTTGCATGTAGGAGTAGTAATAGGAAATTAAAATTCACCTTGGCCTGAAAGCTATTTATTTAATACACAGAGGAACAAACTGATCTTATTTAGTAGAAAAAGGTGGGAAGATTTAGAATATTAGCATTCATATAGTAGTATAACCATAATCATTTATACAAACATGTAAAGACCAGGAATACAAAAAATAAAAAAAAAAATAAAAACGAATACTTTTAGAATTTTCGGTACGGCTTTAAATTTTTAAAAGGTATGCGTAACTCATTTTTACCTCGGCAAATGCGTATTGTTCTCTTTGCAGAAATGTAAGCGTTGTAATATTTATTTCAAAAAAATATAGATATTTAAAATATTTAGGGTTAAAAGTATATCCTAGTATCGGTTATCATTCCTGATCTCTGTAGTGTACTTGCCATAATAAACAGTCTATATATTTATCTATGCGTGTAAAATCTGTGCATGGAATTATTAAATTTGTTAAAACCACATGTGTAATCGGTATATTAATTAATCACTACAGTTTCTCCATGTGAGACATTATTTTAAATTTCAACAATAAAATGCACTTGAAAAAGATTTACAGCAGTTTAATTTTTTTAAATGAGTGCCGATATCCTAATCTCTCCACCTTTTTACCTTCAAACTAGTAAAAATAAATAAATTTTAAATAACAGCGTACAACACAATAAATCTACATTCTTTAGGGATCTACTATGTACAGAAAATGCAAAAGAAAGACAATAAAGCTATGGAAACTAGAAACTAATTTTAGGTGAAAGAATACAAAAAAAAATGTAACACATATGACAAATTAACTTGCATAATAAACAATGTTTTTTATAAAATCAGTCAGAGTTTTGATATTAAAAATTCCCAACAAATTCTTCATTTCTGGAAACTTTCCAAAGTTCTGCATCAAAAGTCAAGTGTTACAAATTATTCAGAATTACACTGGCTCATCTTCCTCTTGCACAAGCCCACAATTACGCAGACCCATTCATGTGGAACGTCTGTAAACGCTTTCTAATTTCGTCCGTCAACTTATCCTTCGGAATTTCCACTTCATTTCTTGTAGTCACCTCGCGCAGTTTCACAACCCCCTTTTGAATTTCTGATTCGCCCACTATGACGGCCAGTGGAATTCCATAATCTTCGCAATGTTGGAGTTGAGCCAATAATTTTGGGTTTTTTTTATAAGATTGCTCAACCTTGAATCCCTCATTCCACAGATCTTTACAAAGTTGCATTCGGTGGTCTAAAAGGTTCTTCTGTGCTGAAGCTACAAACACCTGGATTTCAGTTGTTCGTACTTTGTTCTGGGCTGCAGTTAGTTTTGCTTCAATTACAGCAAAAATTCGTTCAATACCGATTGAGACACCAACACATGGCACCTGTTTGTGTTTTGTGTCAAACATGCCCACCAAGTTGTCATAGCGACCCCCACCAGCTATGGAACCCACCGAGGTGGCTCCGTCTTCTCCTTGGGATTCCCCTAAAAATATTTATCAATCAATTTTTATACTTGAAGGTTGTTTTTTTTATTTAATACCTAGTAAAATTGCTTCATATATAACGCCTGTGTAATAATCCAAACCTCTTGCAAGGCTCAGATCAAAGACCACTTTTTCATTAACACCATATAGTTCGCAATAGTGTAGTAGTAGTTTCATGGCTTCGAGACCTTCAACTGCTGAGCGAATCTTTGTGAGGTTGCTGTCAGCCAGCAAGGCATCGACGAGTTCTGCTTTTCCATTCATCCTAACGTAGTGGCCTATTTTATCTGCTGCTTCTTCGGATAAGCCTTTTTCTTCCACCATCTCTTTCCGTACCTCCTCCCATGGTGACTATAAAATTTCAATGAACTATTAATAAGGTATCTATAATTGAATAGTATATTGTTGAAACCGCAGAAAGGGTAGAAAAAAAATTTAGCTAAAAAGAAAAACAATCCTCACAATGATCCCTATCAGAAGGGGCCTTACAATAATTGTTTCTTGAAGTTTCTAACTGCCAAGGTGAATAGACTGTACTTGAATTTTTATAAAATTTCATATTTAGTTGAGGGTAATTAAAAAATTAATTAAAAACAAAGTACATGAGATCTAATAGAAATACTAACGAAAGAACACACAGAAACAGGGAAGCATGAACTTGAAGGAGGTGCAAAGATTTAAACTTTAATTGTTGAGCATTGAGCTAGAACGTCAACAAACGCACATGTTTGACTCACCCGAGCGCGCGCTGTGATTGGTCTATGCTAGATAACGCTAATGCCTCATTACTTAAGGAGCAATTGACGGTCAAAACCATTACTTTGCGCTCGTAATTACGGGGTTAAGTTTGTGTGCTTTTTGAGCAGTGCTTATCGGTTTTCGGAGCGTTTGTATAGTGCCTGCTGCTTATTTTCCTAAAATGGACCAGAAACGTGTAATCGTAGGGGGGTGTCGTACTACCTTAAATGAAAAACAATTAATAGTAAAATTGTATAATTCGACGTTAGAAGAAAATCCTGAGTTTTTACTGACTGACATTGTACAATTTGTTGCTAAAGCAGTGGGTGTTAGTGTTGCAACAGTAAAAAGAATTTTAAAGGAGTTTCGGGATACTAAAACTTTGTCTTCTCCAAAATCTCCCGGAGTTAGAAAAAAACTTTTAGATGAAATCGATGATGCTGTTCTCTTTGCAATTCGTAAGAAGATACGTGCTATTTTTAAAAAAATTGTAATTTTTCTGTACAGTATGCGAAACTTATTCCTAAACTTGCATTTCTGAGCTTGGTAAATTTCTGTGTAGGTTCACGAATTTCTTTTTCAGAACGAAATACCAACCATAAATAAAATTTTAACGGTCGTTAACAATGACGACCAATTGCCGAGTTTTAAGAGGTCGACTTTATAAATATTAAAAAAATTTTAAATGTTCAACTCGCTGCCGTCAATCCATGTTAATGGATAGAGAAGAATTATCGCATGGCGTCGAAATTATCTTATCCGAAAATATCGGGAAGCAGGTCAAGAAATTTTTTATACCGATTGAACTTGGGTAAATCCTGGTAAGCAGATGTCTCCAAGTCCATAAAATACCTTTACTTAAAAAACTAGTCCTTTTCAGAACCACCAATTCTCCTAAAAAAGGATCCTAACGGCGCGAACGTTAATTTAGAAACGCAAGGAATATTACATAAATACACATCCGGTAAATCAACGCACCTGTCAAGCGTTTGTTTACGTTCTAGCTCAATGCTCAACAAATAGAGTTTAGATATATAGAAAACCAAATTCACTGCAAGAACAAAAGTGGTGATGATAAAAGAGCAAATAAGTTATGCAATACTTAGACAAGATTGTTGAGAGACTGAAAAAAGTAACAAAATGAACATAAGAAGCTATAAAGGAATCATAAAAGCAGCAGTTTTAGAGGACAAAACAATTTCTTTACCAAACAAAGAATGAAATTGTTATCCCCTTTCTGGAACGTTTGCCGCTTTTTCGAGTTCGGCCAATTGCGATGTCACGCGGAGGTCGGCAAAAGCGTTGTAGTCATAAAAAAATTTAAAATTACGATAATTGAATTTGCACAAATATTTCGAAAGTTTTCGGGGCGGCCAAGGGGGGGAGCTGTTTTTGGCTTTATCAATTTGTAAAACCCGAACCAAAGGAACGGTCTGGCGCGGGCTTTTCAGTAGGTGGATTAGGGGAAAGTGCTGGGTGGTCTTCTATGCGTCAAAGTACCGAACATAACGGTATGTAGGTGCGACACCAGCCCGAAACCTTTTTCCGCCGGCACTGCAAGAGGTAAAAAAAAATTCTTTTCCTGGAACCATTTTTTCGTTTATAAACCGAATTAGCTCAAACTCGGGAAGGCGTTGGGAGATGTGGCTGGTCGCGACCTGGTGGTGGTGCGTCCTGATCGGTCAGCCCGTTTGCAAACGGCATCCGTGGATGCGTTCAGGCATACTCTTCGACTTTGACGGCTAATAACTCGACCGTAACCAGACCAATCGAGACAATTTTTTTGCCGGCTAGCTAATCCTTGCTATGATTTCCAGGGCGATAAATGGGTCGGGCTAAATGTTTAGAGACGCCCTGGAGCTGCTGATAAGTGTCGAAATTGACCGTTTTTGGGAACGCCTGGCTGACTTATCGTTTGAAGTAGCTGTCTGGGGTATGCGCGGTTCGATAGAGCAATCCTTGCTCTACAATTTTGGTTAGGTGCGTCTTTCCGGAAAACAGCAATCTTCAGGGAGAAAATCGCCAAAACGCCGCAGTAAGGAGAAGGCGGAGCTCAAACTTTGGCGGCCTATTTTGAGACCGGCGGACAGTAGCACCATGTGCCCCGAGCACGTCTGTTACAACCGCATCCAGATATCTCGCTCCCTTTTCCGCCGGCCGCCGTTTCGAATTCGAAAAGCGTAATTACTTTTGCGTTTTTAAGCAAAAATTGAAAATTATCCGAATTTTGTATTTTCCAAACGAAACGAGGTAGAAAATGTGGCTCGAGCCGTTGGAAAGGACATCGCGAATACTGCTCGATAGCGCAAAACCGCTCAGACCGAGGTACGCGCCCACCCGCCCTTCACTCTAGTGGTTTCTGAGGAATAGTAAGAAAGGTCTCCCCTCTGTTGTCATTCCTTGGTCTGTCAAAAACTCTTTTAATTTAAAATTATATTTAAATATAAACAAGATAAGCAAGTGTAAAATCGAACAATTGCAGTTCTTCAATTATAACAAGAAGGTTGTGCGTTTTTGGGGAAAACAACAGCCACTGGCTTCATAAGTTTTTACCTTTTCTCCCACTTAACTAAAGTTGTACCTTTTACCGTTTCTGCCATACTATAACACAACTGTATTTCAATATACCTTATCTAGTTTATCAACAGCAGAACAAATGGACCTGAATTTATCTTGAGGCACCCCGCACGCCTCAAACATTCCATCCAAGAGCAGGCGATGGTTCAGTTTCATTTGGAATGGGCCCAAATCGAGAGACTCGAGAATTTCCTGTACAACCCTGACACACTCTGCGTCGGGTATCATGGGGTCGTAGGTGCCAGCAATATCAAAGTCCTTGAAAAGTTTAACGGTTTCATAAGAGTTGTGAGAATGTTTACAAATTACTTACGCACTGATAAAATTCTCTGTAGCGACCTCTTGCAATGGAGGGATTATCTCGACGATATACTTTCGCAATGTGGTATCTCTTGATGTTGGTGATTTTGTTCATTGCCAGGTACCGGGCAAAAGGCACGGTTAGATCGTATCTCAGCGACAAAATCTCACCACCTTGATCTTTTAAGTCATAAATTAGTTTTGAGTCCTCTCCGTATTTACCCGTTAAGACTTCCTGTGGAGAGTAATGGACTTTTATCAAATATTGCATATATTTTAATGTAAACTATTTATAACACACGTTTAAGTTGATAAAAATGTTACAAGAGTTTATTATCATTTACCCCTTGTATTGCTTAACTTAACAACAGTGAAAAAAATTGATAAAAAATTGTTTTGTATGTATATAAAATTAATTAAATGGAATTTTTGATTTAATAATGCCATTATAAAAAGTTTCAGTGATTTTATTCTGCTAAATCTAAAATTATTTTAACACATACAAGGTGTTTGGTTGAAATGCCTGTTTGTTAGTACTGAGGTGGAAGTGGATCAACTTTTATGTACAGTAAATTAGTTTTTGAAAGATTTGCTTTTTTAATACAAGATGTTTATTTAGTGTACCGTTATTTCGTATAGCTTTGTCTATTCAAAATATCAGAAAATGACCTTTTTAAAATTTGTAACCGATAGAGTATTAAGATGATATAAGATTATAGTATCTAAATCTTATGTGTTATTCATTGTTTATATACAGTTTTGACCAAATGTGTTATTTCCTTGTGAAGCTAAATGGTTCCAGTTTGGTGAAGTACTTTGAAATAATGATATAATTCAGTTGCAGTTTACAATGCTGTATATATTTTGTCTAGAAGAGGATATATAATATACAATCTAACCTTTTACTTAACACCTTATTCGATTATTTACCATTTATGGTATT
>JABXWE010023002.1:0-13847 GCA_014611495.1 Limonius californicus
AACCTAGGTATATAATATACTATTATCTACAACTATCAGGAAAAAAAACACAATATAAATTTAATAACATGTATTATAAATTTTTGTCAACATGATAATTATAATTAATAGTAATATTGCTTGCTTGCTTTGAAAGAGCGAGATCTAGGACGCGGTTTTCCAAGCATCTCTATGCACTTAGGCCATATGGCCCACTGTACACCCTAACTAAGAATTTTGCCTATCTGGGGTAATTCCAACTCCAGTAGTGATTTTTAACGTGTCACACATCGCAGTGGCACGGGACCTACCATTCTGGTAATTTAAAAATAAAGAGTTTGATGTGGCATGAGGTGGTCGCAGTGAAAGATATTTTTTACAAATTTCGTAAAATTCGCCTGACACGGTAAACGATCTAGATGTCTTTGTTTTGGTGACAGGTATATTGACTATAAGAGCTCCGTTGTAATCTTCTATATCTTCAATTTTCATGGAATGTAACTCGTTCGTGCGGCAGGCTCCCATTAAACCCATGATTAATGCAACCTGTGCAAAACAGTAATGAAATAGTTTAAAATTTCGTTTTTGATGACTTACTTTGGTCAGAAGAAATGGATGATCTGGTACTTTGTTAAGAAATTTATTCAGTTCCTCCGGTGTAAAAGTCTTGGCTTTTTTTGGTTGATAGCCTTCGGACTGGCGTTTTAGGAACGCTTGCAGCTTCATATAATTTTCAAGATGGATGTTATGGTGAATATTCAGGGTACTTTTAAGCATCGAGTAGAAAGCCCATAGTGAAGATGACTTATACTTCTTGTTTAATTCAGCAAAATACACGAGTAACACATTTTCAGAAAAAGAAGTGGTTTTTTGCGTTGACTGCCAATCCATAAAATTCTTATATGCGGCATCATACTTTCCCTTTGATTTTGTAGGTAGCAGATTTTCTGTTGTGCTTGCGGCTAACTCTAATATGTTAGGAGGAGTACTGCTACGCGTTTCGACTTCATCAAAAGCACTCGTACTAGTCGTAGTATTCATCTTGTACGAGAAACAAACAGAACTCAAGATAGAAATTCACGAAATGCACAAAATAATGCATAATGATTTAATTTTGACGTGACTTTTGACACGACGATTGAATAATAGATATTATTCCATCGAATTGTCAATATTATTCAATTGACAAGAGTAAGAACTATCATTACTTGTCAATATTCTCTTAGTAATCCATAGATTATCTAATAGTTCTAGATAAAATAATTTTAAACAGCTACAATTGTAAATATATGTATATATAAATGTGTTAGTTATTGCTTGATATTCTCTGCGTTGCATCAATTTAAAGAAAATTGTTAATTTAAGGGATCTCATAACATATTGCAAAAATCCTCTAAATTAATGTTAAACCAAAAACAAAACAGAACAAAATAAAATAAATCATAATTTTAAAAGGCCACAAAGTCAAAATTTACACCATGATTTTAACGTTTCTTATGATATTTACAACATTTATATATTAATAACTTTAAACAAAGTACTTGTAACAAAACTGAACAAAAAATCTGGAATGATCAGAATCTCGAAATATAAATCATTATAATGCAAAATTTTAAATTATGTGATTTCTGTTATCGTTTTATTGATGTGTTACTTTTTTTTTAAGTTAATTTGTTCGGAATTCCCTCATAGATCTGAAATTTTAAGTAAATATGCTGTACACATATATGACACCGAAGGAGAAATCACATATTGATGACACTCCTAAATAAATCACTTAACATATCCGGTTGTGAGATTTACAATAAGTCAGTAGGCCACTATTGTTTAATCTTCTGGGAAACACGTTTGTTGTTAATTAATCCACAAGTTGGTTTGCGTACCCTGAAAGTTTTCTATGGTAGTTTAGTGCTAATCTTTGAATTTCTTCCTGAATTACTGGTAACCCAAGGTCTTCGTGAATGGTCTGATATGCGATATACCAAGGAGCGTCTACCAACAGTAATATATTTTCTAGTGTTAACTTGGATTTCCTTCCAAAAAGCCTGTACATCTCTCTCGGCACTTGTTTCGTTTGTATGTGCTTCTTCCAAGTTAGGCGCTGGCCCAGATGTATCTCTAAGTACTTGGCTTCGGTTTTAACTGGAATCGGAATATCATTGATGTGGAATGGCCGGCAGAAAACTGTTCCCGTTGTAAAAGGGACTTGCACTGATTTAAATTGATTAGCTTGCATTCCCCAACGATTTAACCATTCGCTGATATGGTTTAAGTGTTGTTGGAGTTGTTCACTGGCCGTGTCAGGGTCTTCATGAGCGGATAGCACAGCAGCGTCAACGGGAGAAGTGGCAATGAATGTGTTATTGGTTTCAGGTATGTCGGCGGTTTGTATAAGATACAGGACAGGACCCAGTACACTTCCCTGCGGAACACCGGATTGAATAAGATAGTAATAGGAAAATGTATTGTTGTATTTGACGTAATAAAAAAGGTCTGTTAAATAGGATTTCAGGAGTATGTTGTTTAGTAGTTGTTGAGTAGCAATCGTTTTAGTTTATACAGCAACCCCATATGCCACACTTTGTCGAATACCTCAGTGATTTTCATAAATACGGCCGTACAGAACTTCTTTTCTTCCAGGTTTTTAACAATTTCATTAACAATGCTGTGCACTGGATAGATAGTCAAATGATTTTCACGAAATACAAACTAATGGTTGGGCAGTAGTTATAGAAAATCTATGTTTTTACGAAGCCTTCTTAGCAGCAACTTTTCGAACGGCTTACTTAAGTGAGGGAGTAGGTATAGTCTACTCCTGTTAGTCACAGGTCTATATATGATGTATTTTCTTCAAGTTGCTTCCCCGGCTTGAGTATTATTATAATTTGAGCATATTTCCAAAGTTTGGGGTAGTATGAAAACTAATCATTCGGTTATATATCGTTGTTAGTAATACTATTGATTTTCTTGGTAAAATATTTAATATCTTACTCGTTACCCTGGAGCTTTGCGTTGATTTAGTTCCCTGATCTCCGATTTTACTTCTGTCGGTGAAAATGATCTTATAGGAAACGACACTTGACAAGAATCATCGAAGAAAGTTTTGACTTCGCAGTTGTCGTGGTTTGGAGCTGGTTCGAATAACTGAGGTTGAGTGTTGAACTGCCAAATCTAGGCCTTCAGGTTGTTTATGCACAGGTTTAAATATATTCTTTCTTCAATAAGATTTTGAAAGAAGTCCCAATCAGTGTTCTTGGAAGTCAATGTAAGGTTGATTTGTTTTTTATTTACGTAATTGCTAACGGCTACTATGACCGGGGAATGATCAGAGGACAAGTCATAATTTGACTCTACTATGGTGTAGTTCGTAGCTATTCTACGAATAACATATAAGTCCAGTCAATATGGATTTTTTTTGCGGCTCCGTTGTCGATATGTAGGTTCGCCAGTGGATAGGTAAGAGCAGTTATTTTCATTCATGGCTCTAAGAAGATTTCAGCCTTTTGTTTAAAAAATGTTTTATACTGGTCGGTGAAGGTTCTGTGTTGCGGTGGGCTGATACAGTGATTGACCCTGGTAAAGCATTTACTTGAACATTTGCAGCCTCTATTTGCTCAATTTGATATTTGGGCAATTCATAGTTTGAAATATTGTTTTTAATAATAACTGCTGAGTCGCTATGCCATCGGGATGAACAGCATTATATACAGTGCAGCCTGGTATATGAAGCATGGTTCTTTCAGTGAAGTGTTTCTCCGAGACTAAAATAATATCAATTTTGTTGATATTTAAAAGCGCTATTAGCTCATTTTTTCGATTGAGTTGTCCGTTGGCATTCCAAGTGGCGATGCGTAGTAGTTTAGCCATTATGGTTGACGTTTATTGACAACAGTTGATAGCAAATTCAGGATCATAGTGTTTTGAATCGTCACCCATGTAAACATTATCTTAAATACGGCGAGAAAACTGCTAACTGATCTTCTACGATTGGTTGCTCTCCGCTTATATTATTTAGATCTGTTTGTGGCTGCGAAGCTTGTGCGTAGGATGAGTTGGAATATCGGAAGGTTGCAGGGGTTGCTGTTTTCAGGTTGGCATTCCAGGCATCTCGTACACTGAATAATTTCTCTGTTCTTGTTTGGAGGTTCAACACTTATTTTTGTATGGTACAAGAATTTCACATTGAATACTTTTTTATTGCTATCATTGGGTTTCAGGTCAACAAAGAACAGCGGTAGCGGTTCTCTGGCTATTCGATGTCTAAATTCATAATGTTTCTTACTTTATGGCCTGCTTTTTCTATCTCTTCTGTAATGGCTTGAATTGGAACTGTATAATGAAGATGTCTTATAATGACTCTGTATGCACGTTCACTTTTAAGTTGATACCAACCATTCTCAACCATACTGTTATAATTTTTCACTCGCATAAATGTAAGGTAGTTTTGCTATTTTAGGCTAGCTAGTTTCGCTTGTTTCTGTATTCTCTTTATTTTCTAGAGTATATAACGGATCTAAACTGTTTTGCAAGCTGATTTATGGGAAGGATACCAAAGTGTTTCGTGCTGCTTTTTTAAATCTGTTCCTTTTTTTTGCTTTGCTATGGCTATGGCTATGGCATTGTTTGGATTAGATGTAGACGTGGGAATAGTTAAGAAATGTTGATTTTGCGTCAGGGTCGGTATTACTTGTTGGCTATCATATGGTTCTTGCTGATATTGGTAACCTATTTACCCTTGATTGTTAATTAGGTTTAATACGTACCAATATGTTGCATAAAATGTGCTGACTGAATAGGGAACCTGACGTCCCATTCGATTTTGTTCTTTTAGATTTACCGCAGATATTTATTTACCTCACAGTTTTGTTCAATTAAACTAATCATCTATTAACTCAGGTCGTGGTCAAGTTGAAAGTGGCGATACGATAACACGCGGTCAATTCACATCCACTCGCTCTCACAGTTCGAACACGACTATTATGTTACTTAGTTGCGTTTTTGTAAGGATTAATTCGAGTATTAGAGCAACTTACAAACTGTTGTATACAATGTTTTGGTCATATATGTGAATATGAAACACCTTATTAGAATTGTTTAAATACTTCCTATAGGTAAACATACAACCTTGCACAAGAGGTTCAACTACTATTTTGTATCTTGATGGAAAAATTGTGGGTAATTCATTTTAAAAAATCTTTACTATTAATGTCAGCATATCAAGTAACATAGTTTTGCAGTATGATTGTCACATCCTTGCATATTTTCTTCTGTGTAAATACATTTCTTCCCGAATAAATGGTTCAATTGTGATGTCATTTAGCTGTTGTTCAGTTTTTAAGCAGCCTATCAATTTTCAAACCTGTGGATGGTTAGCTGCACCAATATTTTATTATTTTTATTACAATTCGAGATTTTTGTCACTCGAAATTTTTATTTAGGGTTTTTCACCAGCTATACCATGTCGAAGGCCTGTGTCGTGACAGGCGACGACAATAAAACGACAACGACAAATCATTTTTGATTGCAGCTGTACGTACGAAAAACTGCTAACTGCAAAAACGTAATTTTTGTAATACATTAAATAAATAGCTGAGATATCTAGCTGATTCATCCAAGGAGATTCATCGTATATATATATATATATATATATATATATATTGTGAACTAAAGGCAGAATTACCTTAGCTAAATAAATCCATAAAAATAGATTATTTGATAAGTCTTATCCTTGAAGCCCTTTTCGAAAATAGCTATTTGTTTCATTAGTACAAAAGAGCACCTTTTCAGAACCAGTAGGAGAACAAATCTTACGTATTATGAATCCCAAAAACGAATTTTTCGCACAAATGAAACATACTATTTTCTCACCAACTACAATGCAATAATATCACTTCCATTTTCCCGTTCACTTAAGTTTTAGAAAACTGCCATGGTGTAGATAAACAATAGACTACACCATGGAAATAAACAAAAAAATCGGCGGTTACTAAATGTTACCGACCCGTTCCCTTCTTAATTTCAAATGTATGTGGTAAGACTCTATCTCGAGTTCAGCTATGTAATAGTTCAAAAATGAATCGTGAACTATACAATTTTCATGGCCATCGCTGAAGGTCCCGAAATAGCCTACTTTTTTACAAAATTATAGTTCAATCGTCATGTTCGTATAGATGGAGAAAAAAGGTATTTCAGGTGTATACATATATGTCAAATCGCTGATTTTTGAGAAACCAAATTCTTCAAAGCTTCTTTAGAATTTTTTTTGTAATTATGAAATCCCAAACTGCAGAGTTTTTTTTTAAACGGGCTAATACTTTAGAAGCCGCTAAAGGAAACTTCAATTAGCGATCTCGTTTTCAAGATATACCTTAATTTACAAATTTATAACCCAAAATTTTCACTTCTGCTTCAGATTTCATCCACTATGGACTGTCAATTGTGTACAGTTTTCATGAAAATTAACCTTTGATTGTAAAATTTCTAAAACAATAAGTTTATCAAAATCGGACAAGAAATAACAAAGGTATTTACATTTTAGTCTATTGATGTATAAAAACTTTGAAACCCCAGATCTGGGTAACGTTAAAGAATTTTAAAATTTAAAAAAAGATTGTTTTATAATTTAGATGTTAAATAATTTCAGCTGTACGTGATTAAAGTTTTTCTCACATGTTTAGAATCATCCTGCACATATCAATGTAAAACGTTCATTACAAAAAAATCGCCTTCGCGTTATAAACTTAAAACTTCATAATTCAAAAATAATTAGAATATGTTCCATTAGTGTCTTGAACAACACGCTCGGATTAATGGGCGATCTCCCAAGGCGAGGAGGCTTTGACCCAATTAATCCAACCTCAACCACTACGGAGTGTCTTATCATCTCCTTCGTCTCTATTACATCTGGGGTAAATTTCCCTTCGTGGATTTCCCCTCTTCTTAAAATAAAAATTTCCAATCTAGGATCTCTCCTTTAGTACTAGGAGGGCGCTCTCGTTTGGTAACAAGAAATAAACAGCTGCAATGGCAGAGGGGACCTATTGTCCGCAAGGCCAAACCTGTTATTTCTACCCAGAAGCCTAACAAGGCCAAACTAAATCGGTTCACTTACAGTCAAGCACCCCGTAATAGTGCAAGAATAGCGGTATCTGCAACCGATTTCCTGGCTGCACGACTATCGAGCATGTGCGCTGCTGATATACAGCAACTCTTACAGGCGCCAAAATGAAGGAGTTCGAGATCAAGACAAGTGCCAAACGGAAACGTCTATCTTCTGTAAGATACATAAATAATACCTTGCCCGGCAACCGAAGAAAACAGTAGCAGGTAAAAATCACTCCACCGTCACCTGAACTCAAGTAAATAGTAGAGTATTGCAGTAGTGAATCCCCGCCTCTCGTTTTGAGATGTGAAGTTACCGCGCATCAGACTAGATGTGGTAATTTAGGCATCAAGTGCAGATCCTAAGAACTGACGCAATACTTAGACGCCACCAATATAGAACATCTGTCTCTATCTCAAAGAAGGCAAAACATGATCAATATCACCTAGAGCACAACCTCTACAGGAAATTCCCAGGAGGATACAATGTTTATTTCAATTCTTACGTCAATAGCAATTATCACTTCAATTGTCCTTTAAAAAACATCAGCACCAGGCCTATAAATTATTTGGAAAAAACACTAACAGGCTGCTTCACACTACCTTGTGCTTATAAACAACAGTACAAATCAAAAGAAGATTTCCTGGTAGGACTCGGTGGTTAACCAGTAGCTGGAGAGATATCCAAAATCCTCACAAAGGTTATAATGGAAAAATATAACGTCAGAGATTCCGCTGTGATAACTACCATCGAGGACTCCCTTGAACATCGTATATCATTCAACTTTCATGGACTCGCTGTAGTCCAAGTGGAAGCACCGGCTTTCGAACTACCTGCGCCTCAAGAATAGTGTCCATTAAGTATCTGCAATGCTCCACCTTTGAGTTTGGCACGCAGGGTGAAGAGTTTCTGATCCTTCTTCAGGGAGGATCTGATACCCTTAGTTGTCCTCTGTACTCTCTCACGGACTTGCCTGTCTTTTTGCTATATCCCTAAAACTTACAGAACCGTATTCCTAAAGCTGGGGAATTGCAAAATGTTCAAGCCTATTAGCTTTTTGTTATTGCTGTTGAAACCCCCGAAGAGATTAGTAAACAGGTACATAAAAGACAGAGTACTGGTTTCTTTATTTTAATATCTACCTAAGGCCATCATTAGATCTTTAAGAAAGCGTTCCACCAGAAACACATCGTCACTGGTAAATTTCTTGACATGGAAAGCTAGTTACTTTAACACCGTTTCCATAATCGCTAGGAGCCATGTAACTGACTCTACCATACATAGTTACGTTGATCAGGATTATACTAAAAAGGTTAGTAATACATTAAATTGCATTACCGTAAAAGCTTCTCTCGGAAAGGTTACCCACTTAAACCCCTGTTGTGCCGCTTCGTGATCGGAATTCTACGATAAAAATTCCAGATAACCAACCTGTACCAGTAATTTACGCAGATTACCAGGCTGTATTAATTTCTGAAAATTCTTCAAATAGCGTAAGGTACGCTAAGCATAATACAACCATGATGCATTAACCATTATGTAAAGGTCACTTTTTCCAAGATCATGTCAGCTATTTTTACCAGGAAATACAAAACCTTCGCAATCAGCTTTGAAGGCTCTTCTGAACCTTCTGTATATTGTTATTGGGACCAAGACTCGCTGAACTGCCCGCAGACTGAAGCGTTACGGACAACTGACTGACACTGCTAGAATTAGAAGTATCCACCTGGTTCTCACAGATATGGGCAACTAGCAATGACATTTTTATTTAGAAATTTACTTGTAATAGTAATTCCTAACCGGAGGGTACTGGAGGATCTTTTAATTTCTGTCAATCTAGTATGGTACACAAACGGAAGGTTTAGGAACAGGTATACCTGGAGACAAACTAAGAACAATAATTTTCATTGCCGTAAGAAAATTCTCCACAATTTTCCGATTGTATTTAGGAAAAGTACGAATGCAGTTAATAATATACCATTCATATACAGGGTGTTTCAAAAATACGTTCGGATACTTTACCTACTTATAGATCTCATCAATACAAACACAAAAGTCGTAATAAAATGAATTCTAAAATCAATTGTTTCGAGATATGGAGATTTTATAAGAAAATAGATATTGCTTTTTATTTCAATAAGTTCTCCACCCATTAAAACAACTATCCGTGTAAACAAAACATTCAATTACAAATAATTAAAGTAGATATTCTACATGTCCTCCTTCCATTTACACATCCTTGGCATCTCTGTAAAAATGAATGCCGCATTTTTTCAAAGATTCCCGGAGTCATAAAATCAGTCTCGCAGGCATATTCTATTCGTTCCCGCAATTCGTTTAAATAATTCGCAGGGTTTCAATAAACTAAAGGCTTTAAATACCCTCAAATACAAAAGTCAAGCGGATTGAGGTCAGGAGATCTAGGTGGCCACACAACTGGACCCCTCGCTCTATCTACCAACAGTTGTAAATTTCGTTTAGGAAGTTTCTGACCATGATTGAAAAATGTACAGGAGCCCCATCAACCACATATTCTATTCTATGAATGAGGGGTACATCTTCTAATAGTAGTGGCGAGGCATTACGGAAAAGGTCATGATACAATTGGCCAGTCAAACGGTTCGGAAGAAAAAAGGTCCTATCATTTGGTCTCCAAAAACATCAAGCCAAACGTTAATTGAAAATCGTTGTTGTTGATTCGAATCAGTAATAGCATGAGGGTTTGCATCTAACCAAACATGGCTGTAGCCAAACTAGCTTTGTCAGTAAATAAGGCTTCACTAACAAAGTTTGTGTTTTCTGCAACTCTTGTCGGTGCCCATCGGCAAAACACCAGACGTGCAGTATAATCAGGCACAATAAGAGCCTCTACCCTTTGAATATGGTATTGCTCCTCACGTAACATTCTTCAAATTAGGGAAGCATTAATATCTGTTTCGGCAGAAAATCTTCTAGTACGAGTAGCTTGATTTTCTTCAATCCTCCTAAAAATGTTAAGCCCCGCTTCCAGGGTAGAAACTGATCTAGGCCGACCACCACCACCGTTTCTTGATTTAAATGCGCCAACTTCGGATTCACATTGACGCAAGTTTGTAAAAAATTTGTCACACGAAAGTACCTGGTTCTGAAATGCTTCGGCATACAAGCGACAAGACTTACCATTGGCCTTACCATACATGAAATGCATTTCCGCGTTGGTGTACATATTCCAACAACAACAATAATAATATTGAAACCTACAAAAACTCAAACAAATCTTGTTTTATCTACTTCCATAGCAGACGTGATAATTTGGCTGTATCTTGAAAACGGTTGATTTTCGAAACCATGTTTATTACGACTTTATTGTTCGTATTGATGTCAACCATAAGTAGAAAAAATAGCCGAACGTATTTCTTAAACACTCTGTATAAGCAGTCAAGCAGCCATCAAGGATTTTCGATCTGTATAGACTTCTTTTAATTTAATATAAAATTGTAGACGGGCTGTAACATATCTGGGTTAGGTTACTTTGGTTTTCCGGCGACAGAAATACAGCGCGAAACAAGGACGCTGACACTATCGCCATAGGGTCGAGTAGCCATTTACTGCCCAGGGAACTAATTCTCATAACTCCTTACATAATTGTCAAACTGGCCATTCAGAAACCGTCACAATACAAATGAAGCTACTTATTCAAGCACGCTCGTCCTATCGTGCCAAAGAGCTTCTTAACCATACCAGGAAACCAATTAGAATAACTTTCGCCTTCCTCAAGGTTATGACCATTTTAATATACATACCTTGAGGCTAAAAAGCGACTCCAAATGCACGTATGGTAGGAAACACGACAAATGTGAACGTCAACTAATTGTCCAAGACTTCCAGTTCACTGCTAAAATGAATGAGAGAATGAAAAAGAAATAAAACTATAGTTTTCTATGTAAAAATATTATATAATAATTATTGTAACTAAACAATCACTAATATTCCCATTTATACACATGGATTGTATTGTATTGTACTGTATTGTATTTGAAAGAGCAAGACCTATGCAAGTAAGTAAACTAAAAAAGTATATTACGTAAAAAATTACAAGCGTTTTTTATTTCTCCTAAACACTGATAGAATTTTGTCACAATGACTGGTTTGATTATAGAGGTCAGAAAATAAAATCTTCTGATTGCAGAATACGAAGTGATTGATACAATCACTAACGTTTCAGAATAAATAGCTATAACTGCAAACTATTGAATTTAGAATTTACACACAAACAGGAAGTTATACCCTATCTCGTTTAATTTCCACGAACAATGAACCCCCACAAGATTAATATTTGGATCAGCGCTTGCTTGAACCTTATGAACTATTAATAATTAATTATTGGTCAACACAGCAATCAACCACGAGCAGTACGCTTCCACTAAACGCATTTTACGCTAGAGCAGCTTAATAACGTAAATTATAGCTTCGGCAATCCAACCCATTTGATGTCCTAATGGCAGATAACCGGTCATAGCTTATTCACGACTATTATCAGAAATGCCATGGCGTACAATAGCTTTATTATCAGTAACCCAGATCTTGAACCTAGGGTCGTCATTTTTATAAAAAATTCAAAATGAATATTTAACAGTATTGCGAGTTAATTAAATAGCTCCAAACTATCCCATTTTCAGAAAAATAAAATTTTATGTAGTGCTGGGTATGAAGAGAATACGAGAGGAACAGATTGTTTCGGAAATGAAAAATGTTTATAGCTTTTTCAAACTGGTTGAGGAGTTTGTTATTTAAACACAGAAATTTTGACCTTTGGCAATACAACAACCTTATTTAGTGTTATACAGGATTGAACGAATTCCCAACAATAAACTAACGTAGTCAAAGTTTAAGTGATTCTTTTAATAAGAAAGGTAAATCTATTAATTGATTTAGTTAGACTATTTGAATAAGTCACGTACAGTTAAAATTAAAAATTTTGAAAACGTAAGAGCGCAATTTTAAACTTAATTGAAATCTAGTTAGTATTGTTACGCTTAATTGGAATTGTAGTATTTGTTACACTTAAGATGTAACTCGACAAGAAACTCTTATGTCCTTGTCTGCAGAGAACAACAACCATTATGTAAACTAACTGAATTTATTTATCTTTACCCTATACATACATACATACATAGGTACCGAGCCATTGCTATGTTGGGCTGACTTCGACCGTGAATACTTTTACTGGGAAAGCCCTTCAAATACTGTGTCCGAAACTATCAGAATTGTGCTGTTCTGTTCTGTACTATATTCTGTGTTCCACCTTTAACTGTCTTTTTATCATTTTTGTTTTACCTTTTGCAGCTTTAAACAATGGCCTGCTTCTTACTAAATTACCCTTATCAAGCGTATTTAATTGTTTTACATTACCTAATTTAATAATCAAATATACTTCGATATTGCTGAGTACGCTGACATCAATATTTACAAGATAAATGCGCATCCGGCCAACATTACAGAAGCTATGAAGTACGAAATTGGGTTCGTAATAGTATTTACTATTTCTTTATGTGAAAAAACTAATAACTATCTCAATATTACTTATAAAAGCAACACAAAATATGCAGAAAACGACAAAAATTTGAAAAGAATGGGAAAATACGTTTGCATTCTTAATTCACTGATATCACAGATTCTAATCCATAATCGTAAGTGTTAGGTATATATAACTTAAAATGTATGGATTTAAACAGATATTCTGTAACATTTTAAAATTATCTTTAAAAACTTAATGTACCTTAATAGTACTAACTGTACAAATAAATGAATAGTATTCTAGTGGTAAGAAATAATGTAAAATGCAATTTGTATTGAGAACTTTTATCCTAAATATACTACAGCAAATGCTAAAATTACCAACCATGTACTAGCATATGCTCATGATAAATATTTTTAAAATTTCTGAAAATAAGTACCTATAAGTATATAACGCACCACTTAATTAAACTTATATAATTGCAATATTATAATTAAAATTATAATGAAAATTGCATGAAAGCTTATAAATTAGGTTTGTGTAATCGTTTCCGAAAGAAATTAGCGAAACATGACCTTACATTGTAACGTGCGATTTCGACGCACAGTGTATATTGCGGAGTTTGTTTCAAATTTAGGTAGGTGGATAGCGTGCTTCGGTTTTCGCGCATGAGTAGCTTAAAAATGTTCTCGTAGGTTTGGGTTTTCCGAGATAGGAGAGCGCATTCTCATTCTATTTCCTGACAAGTGTGTGCTTGGTTTTCATCGCGGTCTATTTCGACCAAGGATTTATTCCTAATTTTGTTGAAAGTTCAAGTTTTAGGGAAATCTTAACCTTGTGGTGCTAGTGAGATTTTCTCTAGGTTTTTTTAACCGATTTATTACACCCTTGAAGAGGTTTTTCTATTTGCCGATTTACATCTTTGGTAAGCTGAGAAGTTTGATTCTAATTTTTCCGTTTTATTTTGTCTCTTGTATTATTTAGGCAATTTCGTAACTGCTGAGGATTTGATTATCTACCAAAAACTCCGTTGCTGTGGGAAAGTACATTCTGATGGAAGTTTTTATACCTACATCATAGAATTTGGAGAAATTTCAAGTCGTATATTCGCCACAGGATATCGCAAGGTCAAATTCCAAACGCGAATGCGGATGCCAGCTGTCCACTCAAGTGTTCGATATATTTGGAATTCTTCATCAAAAAGGTCTGTTTAATATATTCCTTTAAAAATTCAAGGACTCCGAAGATCATCCGGCAGAATACGACCAC
>JABXWE010023003.1:0-19516 GCA_014611495.1 Limonius californicus
GATTTGTGGAAATTACAATAAAAAGAAAAAATAAAAAATTGAACTTTAAGGCCCTATAACTTCTTAAGGAAGGACTTTCGGCCTAAGGTATATTAGGTTTAATCGGTTTATTTTAACCTAAAGAATCTATGACTAAACGCTGGCCCATTCTTTCTGAGACACCCTGTATACTAGAAAAAAACTCCGACTGCTATACGTTTTTCGGTTAACTACTGGATTATGAAGATGTTATTCACACAGGATCTTCCGGGAGTGAATCTACTTTGATCTTCACTTATGTTATTCTTAACTTCTTCTTGCAGAATGTTCTTTACTACTTCACCAAATAGTCTTGACATTGTGCTGTTAACACTGAGACCTCATAATTGTTGGGGTCTTTTCTGTCACCTTTTTTATATATGGATTTTAAGTAGGAAGTTTTCCATTGAAAGGTGATTCTCTTTGGTCAATGCATTTGTTTAATATATTAGTAATTCTTTCGATTAGATACTCTCCTCTTTATTAATTCTACATTTATTCCTCCTGGTCCTGGAGATCAACCATTCTTCATGCTTCTAAGTACTACTTTTACTTCTTCTGTTGTCTGTTGTCACTGATAAGGTCTTAATATAGTCATTGGCAGCATCGTCATTGTTAGTATTAGGTTATACTCCAGTTTCTGCAAGTAATGTCCTATAATGTTTTAGCCACTGTTCTACGTCTATCTGTACACATTGTCTACCTGTTGCATTCTTGTTCATGTTTTTAATATTACGCCATACTCGTCGATTGAGGGCCCCCTGTTGCTTTGAATTTCGTTTCCACCATTTGTTCTTTTCTTCTCTTACTTTGATAGCAACTTGTCTTTGTAGTGCTTTATATTCTTCTAAATTTCTGGCTGTTCTATTTCCTAACCACTTATTCTATGCTTGTCTTTTTAAGATAATGATAGTTTCCAATTCCTTTGTCGACCACATTTGTTGGCCTTTCGTTTTCTATTTTTCACCCAGCGCTTCCCTAGCAGTTTTATGTATTGCAGTACTTATGCGTGCTTTATCTTTTCCAATGTCGTCTTCTTTAACATCTGCTAGAATTCGCTCTAGTCTTCTTCTGTGTAGTATTCTTATACACTGTCGTGGTAGATCTATATTATAACATTCCATTCTTCCATATTTTCCATGTTTTCTTGTTAAATTAGTACCTTTTGCAGTAGGTCTATCGGTGGGAAACAGTAATTTCGCAGCTACAAGGTAGTGATCCGATCCACAACTACATCCTTTTTTTACCCTTACATCTTGGATCTTAATTGTCGCCTTCTGTCTAGTAATAATGCAGACAATAATAGATTTTTGTTTCATAGATGGCCTTTCTCATGTATACTTGTGGATATTCTTATGTTTGAAGTATGTATTATTAATTATAAGTTGATTTTGTTGGCGTAAGATAATTAGTCTTTCTTCACTATTGTTTTCGGTTTTTTCACCATGTCGTCCAACCACCGCATCGTTAGATCTTTGGCCAACTCTAACATTCAAATCTCCAGTGATAATAATTTCCTGCTTGTTTTTTATTTGTTCTAATTGTTTGCCCATCATCTCATAGAACTCTTCTTTCAGTTGTACTGGAGAGCTGTCAGTTGGTGCATACATGGTCAATATAACTACTTCTCGGCCAAAGATTTTCATTTTAACTACCAGGCATCTTTCCGATGCAAATTTGATGTCCCTTATTAATTTGCTATACTTTTTCTTCATAATTATGACGACTCCTGCGCTCGCTCTTTTTGCTTTATTTACTCCAGACCATATAAATGTGTAATATCCTATAACCCTTGTTCCTTGTTCCTTCTCCCTTTTTCTTTATTTGTGTTAGACCCACAATATCCATATGTAATTCCTTTTACCACCACTTCTGTCATTTTATTTGTTATGCATTGTACATTCAAAGTTCGCATTATATTCTTCGGCTATTAGATCCATCCATGATCCGAGGCTTGGTCATAGATAGTTTAGTATATAATTTCAGATTTTTACGAATTTGGAGTATTAGTTCAAAGCTCAACCCCCAACCTGGAGGACCAGGGTATCTCTAAACTTAGTCTGGTCCTCCTCCTTTGACCTTACTGACAAGAGTCACCCTACCAGGAGCCTCAGCTCCAGTGGTCATCGCTCTCGGGATCATTAGAACATGCAAGCCTCCTCATCCGGCAAAAGATGCCTTCGTCAAGATGGAGATACCATCTGAGGAGGATAAATAGGCACTAAACAGTATCGTAAATCCCTTGATATTTTAAATACTTAACAAAAAATATTCAGTGTTTTAAATAGAAAAATTGTTTACGAATTCTTTGATTATTAGTTATTATCAAATGAATCCCAGGACATAGGAAAGCAAAAGCTGTTCAAAGTAACTGCATCACCAAAAAAAAGGATCAATTTTTTAAATCTGCTCCGAAAAAACTTATTTATTAGCCTTCCAGCTTCGTATTTTTAGGAAAGCTTATTTTGAGACATCATTGAAATGAAGCTAACCATGTCAGCCATTATTTTGAAAATCTTGAGCCTACCTTATATTCAAGATTCTTCTTTTTATTCGTCGTATTATAGGATTTTCCTGTTTATTCTGGGGAAGATAGCCTCCAATTTTATTTTCACAAAGTTAATGCGTTCCTAAACTAATCTTACAACAAAGTAAAAATAAGTGTAGAATGTTCTTTGATGTTCTCATCAAAATGTACGCGGTCTAACATAAATTCTGAATTGACCTATTTTTTGTAACATGGCGGTTAAATGTACTTGAATAAATCAAGATAATTTAAGTAAGAAAAATAATGTGGGTCTTAAAATTTTCCATACCAGTAGTAAGTTGTGTGTGGTCGGTATTTTTAACCGCTCTGGCTAGTTCTTTAAAACTAACCCTTTGATCTTTTAATATGTACATGTAAAAAACTATACATAAACAAGGAGGCTTTTTAAATTCTCCGGAAGTCTTTTCATTAAACCGATGACAACAGTCTTGTATCTAATGCTCCAAACACTGTGATTAAAGCGTTTTAAAACTGAAATTATCTCTGCAAGAAAGCTTACATTGTTTAGTTTCAGGAACTTCTATAGCTTCACGTATTTTTGTTGCATAGCTAAGTTTTCAAACAAAAAATAAACATTCCCTGAAAATAAAATCCTGTGCCTCGACATAATCAGAGCTACGAGAACAGATTAAGCCTAGAATACTGCACCATTGATTTTCCAACCCATAAGCTGCATTAGGGCGAACTGAATCCATCAGCAGAATGGGAATACGTGAAAAGAGAACGTAATTAGTTGAAATTTATTACTGATTACGCAGGAAATTTTACGCATCGCCCGAAATGGGGCAAAGGGCGTGGAAGGTGCAATAATGTGATGTTATCGTGTACTTTACCCTACTCAGAAACTTGCACACTAGTAATTTCTCGGGATTTCTAAGTAAACTAAACGTACTCCCAAATGGTTCATAAATCTAAATTTGAAGGTAAATTTGAGAATTGTGCATTTAATTAATTAAGAAATTATGTTATTCGCGGTTAGAGCCTAAGCTAATATTCGTATTATGTAACTAATTAACCACAACTTGAACGTTTATAAAGATCAGATATACGGTAAACTTCTAAAAGTCAGAACATATTCTCTAAATCAGTGATCGTCAACCTGTGGGATGTCCCATTTTGAGGGGTTAGGAATACATAAATGGGGGAGGGGCAGCATTTAATGAAACTATTCACTGACACAAGAGCAATAAAATCAGAAACATAATATACAGGGTGGGTCAATGAAAACGAAACAGACACGATTTTTCATATTTATCGTCATTTTAAAAAAATCGCTCGAACCCCCAATTTTTGTTTTGAGGAGGAAACTTTTTGCGTTTACTTTCAACCTCGTATGGGTGGTGAGCTTCATCCCTAAAATTTTAAATGGGAAAGGGAGTCGAGTGATACATCATTTTAAAGGGCATTAAATTATCCTATCAGTTTATTACCGGTCTTATCTAAGCTACTGGAGAAACTACTACTAAAAAGAATCATGATGACACACACCGAAGAAGATCTCTTCCCCGATCACGAGTTCTGCTTTAGGCAGAAACATGCAACCATCGAACAAGTCCATAGAATCGTAGAAGTCATGAATAACACATTTGAAGAGAAAGCTTACTGTGCTGCGGTTTTCCTGGATGTAAGCCAGGTCTTCGACAAGGTCTGGCACGAAGGTCTGCTATTCAAGCTTAAGTTGAAGTTATCCCATCCATTCTTTATTATCCTGAAATCGTATTTACAGGAAAGATACTTTCAGGTTAAATACCAAGATGAACTAACAGAATTAATGCAAATAAAAGCTGGTGTCCCGCAAGGCAGTGTATTGGGGCCTGTTTTATACCTCATCTACACAGTTGACTTACCCACTGACAATAGCGTTATAACAGCGACGTATGCAGATGACGCAGCCATCCTGTCAATGCACCCTAATCCAGCAGCTTCTGCCAAACAATTACAGATGCATTTAGATAAAATACAGCAGTGGTTGCAAAGATGGCGTACCAAGGTGAACGAGAATATATCAGTCCATGTGTCTTTCACTAAATGTAGAGGGCACTCTCCAGACGTAAACCTGAACGGTCACCCACTACCACAGGCAGAGAGTGTTAAATACTTAGGCATTCACTTGGATAAAGGACTTACATGGTGCACTCATATATGGAAGAAGAGGGTGCAGCTTGGACTGAAATTAAAGAAATACTACTGATTGTTAGGTAAAAACTCCCAATTATCGCTTAAAAATAAACTTCTTATATACAAGGTAGCACTGAAACCAATTTGGACCTATGGGATCCAGTTATGAAGCACTGCCTCTAAATCTAACATTAATATATTGGAGAGGTACCCATCCAAAGTCTTACGTTTAATAACTAATGACCCATACTACATTCCAAACATTGAAATCCGAAATGATTCAGAAGTGGCTACCGTCAAGGAAGAAATTAAAAAGTGTAGTGCAAAGTATTTAAATAAGTTAGAAGTGCATCCTAATTCTCTGGCAGTTAATTTACTAGACAATAGTGCCCAAACACAAAGACTCAAAAGACATAACCCGCTCAATCTACCGCATAGATTCTACTGCTACTTAACTTACAATAAATGTCACAATCAAATTAATTAAGTAAATACAGGAGGATCGACATTGGACGACTTCTCCCACACTGCTCAATACGATCAACATAATTACTTATTGTCGGATGTAATTGACCGAATGTAATTAAGTAACGAATACAAAAAAAATTTAATTCTCGTTTTAATGCTTCCTAGTTTTTCAAATTCTCCTCAGTAGTTTTCGAGTAAATGCCTTTTGTAGATAGTAACTCGCCAAAAACCAATAATTCATGATTTTACACTTTTACCATAATTTACACAAGTAATTTTTTATTGATTAAAATATGTACCTTAACTTTCACTTTATTAAACTTTTGAAATATTGGCTTCCAGCATCCATACAGTGATATACATATTTTGTTGAAAACAATTTCGGATGTTCTGAAGCTTTTTTGGGGTAATTTACCACCATTCGTTGTTGATCCGTTGACGCAAATCATTTAAGAATTCTGGCTGAGTACTATAAATTTTACTTTTTATGTGGCCCCACAGAAAGAAGTCTGAAGGGTTTACATCAGGTCACCTCGCGGGCCACTCCACTACTCCCCTTCGGCTAATCCATCTATCAGGAAATGATTCGTCCATATACTGACGAACAGCAAGGACATAGTGTGGAGGTGCTCCATCTTGTCGAAACATCAACTCATTCACATTATAATAGTCATGAAATTATGGAACAAAATTACTGTTGGTGTAAATTATGGCAACAGTGAAAAATAATGAATTATTGGTTTTTGACGGGTTATTATCTTTAAAAGGCATGTTCTCGAAAACTACTAAACCTAATTTGGAAAACTAGGAAGGGGTCGAACGAGAATTTAATGCCCTTTAAACTTATGTATCACTCGATCCATTTAAAATTGTAGGGGTGAAGCTTACCACCCCTAGGATGTTGAAGTGACAAGGTTGAAAATAAACGCAAAAAGATTCCCCCTCAAAACAAAAACTGACGGGTTCGAGCGATTTTTTAAAAATGACGATAAATATGAAAATTCGGGTCTGTTCCATTTTCATTCGCTCACCCTGTAAAAGAAAAATTGTAAACCTTGTAGATTTTAATAAATTTATCCACATTTGCAAACGTTTCTAATTTTTGACGCTTTACTTTTTTATTCCATAATTCTAGTTTTGGATAATCTTTAAGATGTGTATAGTTTTTCCTAGGAGTTGCAGGTTTAGTTTCCCGAATGTTTCCACCATAAAGTTCAATTTCGTCATTAAGTCACGATTCCTATTTCGTCCGTTAATTCGTAAACTCTGTAAATATTTTTCCCAGTTCTTGTTAAATTAGATGCAGAAGTTTCGACAAAAATTGTAGCTGCATAGCTTCACATATGTCACCAATTCACCGAGCAGCAATATCATTTGATAGACGGTGTCAGAGCTAGGAAAAACACTTTCATAAAGTGCTTCAAAGTAGTGCTTGAAGCACGTTTATAAGAAAGTATTTGGTGCTTGAAATCTGAAATACTTGGTATAAGTACATAATTAGTGCTTTAAAGCATTTTTGAACTGCTATCACTGTTTTTTTAAATAATTGAACCCTTTTCAGTTACTTTAAAAAATAATTCAAATCTTTTAAAAGTGCCTGAAGCACTTCAAAGTTATCAGAAGCTCTCCTAGACAGGTATCAGCTTGACCATTCGCGAAATACCCAACAGAAAAATAAAGTTGCGTACATAAATGTAAGTTATGTATGCTGTTTTAGAATTAGGTCTCTAATAGCGTAGGTATGTCTTTTAGCACCTAAATTGTTTTATATACAACTATGTAAGAAGCTAGTAAAGTTTTTTTCATTTACATACAAAGCCTTTTAATGCTAGATTTTTGTTTTCAAATCGTTCTAGTTTGGCAGCAAAAACCTCTCGAGATTTGTTAACATACTGCTAGAAAGTAATTCCAAATGTCCGTTAAGTCTATTCAGTTTCATTCTACCACCCGCCAAAATAACATCAATTACTACAATCTTTGTAAAACCGAACCTAAATATTCTGCTACATACTTTCTTGATTTTACTTTCGGAGTGATATTCTGTTAATTTGAATTTGTTGACGTCGACACTTCACAGCCCCACTTTCCCATTAAAAATGTAACTATTTTGTCGTTGTGAATAGGAGTAAAACAACGCCAACCACTGACTTCTCACTGTTGCAGTGTTACTGCCGTCTTGCCATTTCAAGCCTTGCTTACGCTCGAGAAACATTCGTGAAAAATAATAATGGACCGGTTCTTAGTGCGTCAGTAAAACTCAAAGAAGGGAGCTAATAACGAAGAAGATCATCTAAATGGAGTGGGATTGAGCGTTGTTGCCAATTGGTAATAATTCAACTTTGAGTTGTGTCTACAGTCAGCTCACACTGGGAACACAAACATGCATTTTGCAACGTGGTACAGAAATAGAGTAGTGGGTTCGCCCTTAAATCCGACACCGAACAACAGAGTACGTATACAATTTTCGAAAGATTTGATGAGGTATTTGAATTAGTATGAATACATTTTAAGTTAATTCTAGTTCTCTTTTATCTTGTTAACTTTTACAGGTTTTGTCAGTGTCTCTGCACAAGAATGGTAAGGGGGAAGGGCGCGCTTCAAAATACATATTAAAAAATAGGACACATATGAAAGATGGTTGAGAAACACAGCTCTAAAAAAGTATCTCCTGTTACAGTCGCCAAAAAAAGACCCACGTTGCGGCGCCAATTTGTTACAGCCCTCGATCTTTTTCGACGATTCGTAACTAAACTTGATGGAAAAGGGCCTACAGCTTAGCTCAGAGGAGTAGGGGGAGTTCGTGAAAGTCGCTTATGGGAGAAAATCCTTAGTTGTGTACAGGGCGAGTCAAAATAAGTGGGCGCCACCTTCCAAATCCAGCTGATTGTGTAGGTCCTCGTGGAAGGCCGAGAAGCCAACAGCTCACGGGAATGGAACCTACCTTTATTTTGTGCCTCCACCTATATATTTAAATTGCAAAATTCTTACAGCAGCAAGTACAAAAGACACAATAAGAGACAGTAGACTTTAAAACACATATAATGAAACATATGCAAAATACAACGAAATGAAAAGTTATAACACAAAAAGGTTGAAGTACAGAATTAAAACCCTTGAACGTTCAGGAAACTGGACTCGCCGCCACTGGTGCAACGAGATTTACGTTCTGTAATAGCTACGAAACACCAATGACGCTGAAGTTCACAAAAATAGAATATAATCTAGTAGTTTTATTGTAACACAAATTAACACCACATATAACGACTGAAGGTCGCCTTTTCCCTGTAATTACGTGAAATTAAGTTTGAATTCTGCAAGCTAACGCGAGCAAAAAAAGATGGGTTTGTCACAACACAAAACTGAAAGTTTCTTTTTACCTTGAATTCCGGTGGAGGGCTCAAAACGAGGCAGGCACGACGACGGCGATTTTCGGTTGCGGAATAAAAAAAAATATAGAGAGGAGGAAGCCAACGTCCTTTGGGGCAGCGTTGAGACGAGGTTTAGCTGGTACGCCCCTGTAGAGGGCCAAGCTGGTTTCAACTGGGCCAGCTAGCGTGGAGACAGAAGCCAGGCTTTTTCGGGCGACGGGATGGTATTTTCGAAGACCGGAGTCTGGCGAAGGTCTAAGGCTGACTAACTCAAAATGCAATGGGGACCTGCACTTCTCCCAAACGATATTGCACCACGTTACGAAATATTGCGCAATGTTCCAGAAAGATTTTGTTTTTAACGCGCGAGTTCCAGGAAGCGTTCGAGGTAGAACGCGGAAAACAAGAGTCTGCAGTTTTAACACAAAGAAACTACTAACATATCTTGAACTTCAAAAGACAAAACAAAATTGCGAAACGGTAACCCAAAATAAGATTTCAATTAAAAATGACGATACTAATTCTAACGAAGCGGCAAACAAATTAAGAAATTAATTCAAGTGTAGCGGCAAATTTGAAAATCACATAACACTCCTAGATGGCTATTTTTCATACTGTAGAAACAAAAAAGATTACGTTTTCATATTGGTTGTGAATTCTGGAATAACTCGCGGTTTATTCATTTATGTAAAACGATTGCCTAAGCCAAAAAATTAATTTTAGTTATAGTCCCTGTCGTAACACGCTGTAGAGACATGTAAAATGACTTAATTACTTATAAGTTACCTAAGCTCTTTAATAATAGATCTACTGTAGAACACTGGAAAGTTAGATTATGATGTTATCTCTGTAAGCGCGCACGTAATAGTTAAATTACGACATGATTTCGATTTCCATAACCACCCCTTCTTATTCTTTTACAGTTTACACAAACGCTAGCTATCTGTTCTTGAGAAATATAGCCTTTTCGGTACACCTTCGGTGGGTTTCATAATATTTTTGCGATAATTTACGTAAATAAACCCAACACCTATGAACTTTAATTTACCTTAATATTCATTATTGTCTTTGTTTTAACCCGCCTTCTTCTGTAAACTTGTAAAGTGGTATTGGTAGTAAAAATCTGTTTTCTTAGTTTACTTCTAGATTCTGTAATTAGTCATTGGAAAATTATCTCGTTTGGATAAAACACAAATTACTTAGGGCAAACGTAAGTGTTGGGTTTTATCAGTACACATGTTACGACTACTCAAATGCAACAATTAGTCTGCACATCTAATTGAAAAACCATAATGATCAGTGCAATTAGGGTACGGCTTGACTACTAAGTGATTAGGGTATTTCTAATTTTAGATAAAAAATAAATAAGACAATAAAAGTGGTTTGTTCAAGCAACGCATTAACCAAAAAAAAAATAAATTCTACGGCGATCCCATTTGCAGTGTTCGTGAAAGGCGTATTTTCAATCCTTTTATTTCGAACTTTCTGTTAAGGTTTGATGTTGCTGCGTCAATGCATGTACATTTTTCCAAAATTTTTGAAAACCTTTACTATAAAGGTAGGTGTCATTTGATATAGTACATGGTGGTATTAGCATTCGCCGGCAAAATCGGCATCCTGAAGCGTTTGCTCCATAATATCGAGAACTCCAGAATTTCTAGTTGCACGGGGATTCAGAAGTGGTTTCGTTGAAAAACTATTTAATGTGCATGTTGTATAGGACAAATAATTTTATTACCTCCACCCCATCTGAGACAAACTAAAAAAAGGTCGCTTCTAGGCAGTTGCCCAATGTGAACTGAGTAATATACCTTTGTTTATGTGTAATGATAAATGTTTTGTGCAGACTTTTAGATAAAATAAAATAAAAATTTAATTTCATTATTAACTTGAATTGAGTTAACTTGTGATTTTTCGTTCTATGCAATCAGAAATTAGAGTATGACGTTTTCGAATTTAGAAACATATTATTCGTATTAGGAGAATGCCGACAACATTACAGAGCAGCTGAACAAGTTTATGGGGAAAGATATCCTCAGCGTGCCCATATATCCTTCAATGTTTTCCGGCGACTGGCTGGCTCGTACTACTGGTCAGGTGCAACCGAAACATAACCGCCATAACAGAGTGATACGACGGGTAAGAGACGACAGAGAGGTTGATATTGTTGCTGCAGTAATTGTTGATCCGCATGTTGCAACAAGAAGACTTGCAAGGGATTCTGGAGTTAGCCAAAGAACTGTATGCCGGATATTGAAAAATTATCAACTTTATCCATACCTCATCAATCTGCAACAAGAGTTAAGTAGAATCGTTTTTTGTACTTGCTTTTTAAACAACGCCCTTCGCTTTCCTCTCACAGTTTTTTGGTCCAAAGAGACTACGTTTAAAAGCACGGAAGAAGTCAACATTCACAGTGCTCATTACTGGTGGCAGACAAACCCTCATTGGAGGAGAAATTATAGGTCCTTAATTTTTTGAAGAGGCCCTTAATGAGAGGAGGTGTGCCGGCTTTTTACGTGACTACTTGTTGCGACGCGAGCAATATTGTGTTTTCAGCAAGACGGCTACCCAGCGCATTTTTCATTGATTGCCAGAAATACCAGCCTACAACCAGCGATGATATGGAGTTTCGCAATGCCTACCAGTGATATATAGTGTGAAAAGCAGTTTGAACAATTATTGTGACATTGCCTAACTATTTTATAACTTCAATTGAATATTCCTCAGAAGGGGTTGGGGTAATAAAATTATTTGTCCTACAAAACTTGACCAACGATACGACATTCGAGAAAAAACTCTTAAGGATGCCGACTTTACCAGGGAATGTCAATATCACTATTCGATCCTTCATTAGCGCTTTTGTAATAATAGATTTTGACCGAACTCTCTAATTTTAACTGTTTTTGAAACAACTCAAGTACCTAGGCGTTTATCTTCCAGATGCATTAGCAAGACCGGAGACAGTCAACCAAAGAATTACCAAAGCACACCAAGCCACACATATGATTCTCCCCTGCTACAACATAAACTACCAAACGGAATAAGGAAGATAATATACAATCCCATCATAGTCACAGCTGCCTTATACGGATTAAAAACCACCGCAATCACGAAAGCCAATAGAATGGCACTTCGAAGAATGAAAAAGAAAATACTCAAACTTTTTCAACTAACCACGAGGGAAGAAAACACTTCGCGGACACAAGGAACTCTAGAAGGGAAAACAATAACTAAACGGCTCACTACATCAAGAATTAAATACTGGGCACATATTTTAAGAAGACCGACCAACCATCCTCTACAGCAAGCTTATGCCATGCAAACGGAAGAAAAGAAGAGCGGAAGACCATGCTACACGTGGAATACATCACTGGAGAGGGATATCCAAAACACCGGCATACCGAAAGAGACATGGAAGGACTGGGCAAGAAGAAAAGAGGATATTCGAAGAGGGGTAAGAAGAGTATACGCACTGAGCGAAGAATCGAATCAAGAATCGACTGAAGACGAACAGGACAACGAAGAAGAAGAAGCAGTAAGAGAGTGAGGAAGGGGCAACAACGGAGAAGGGACGAAACAAGTACCAGTGGAAAGGCAAACGATGGACTCCTAGCCGACAGCAGCAGAGGGGAAGGTTGGAAAAGAAGGAAGAGGAATCGGGAGCCGACAAAAAAAATTAAGTGAAAACAATACAATGTGGGCTTCATATTAAGTTGCTAGTCATTAGGAAACTAAGATAGGTGGACTCTGTTACCTTAGAAAATAGATAGATAAGAGATACGAACACTGTGAAACTTTGTTAGCAAAGTTAGTAGGGTAAAACGCATAATCGCATAACGGTCCCGGGTGCGTACTCAAAATCCCATTGATTCGTAGCTTACTAACTACCCGGTGTTGCAACATCGGTGCCTTGCGGTATACATTGCAGGCATGCTAACGTTGTGCAATGCCCTACCCGATCCCACCCTATCCCGTAAATTCCTACCCACCTACTGGCATGGGGTGGGCCTGGCGTATCCAGGATCGACCATCGAGTCAGCTATATGTCAGATGATGATGATGATAATGAAACTACTAATATGTGATGGTGTGGTGGTGTGCTCAGCCTATATATGGTTACAGAATTGGTATAAACCATTCAAGCAAAATAGTAGAAATATACAGAGCGGTTTAGCAGTGAGAGATTGCGTTCTGATAATATAAGTATTCAAATATATTATTATCAGAGTTACACAGACCTTTACGTTACTCACTTCCTCCTAGATTTAGCAGCTCACAAAGGGCCATAGTCTCTCGAGGGGTTGCGGAATGTATACTTTACAGGGACGATGGTTAGGCACGTCCCTAACCTTGTTGAATAAATGAAGGTGTCCCTATTGTCGGCTTCATCGGATTCCGTCGTGCTACCATGGATTCTGGAGTTGTTTCACCTCTTTCACTATCCCTGCCTACCTCTTTCGATTTTTAGATTATTTCTTCTTTTTTCGACCCCGAGTTCTCTCAGATTTCTTTCCACGTTATCCAACCATCTCAATCTTAGTCTGCGTTTAGCCTTTTTCCCTCCTGGTTTCCTCTACAGGACCTTCTTTATATATTTTGTATCTTCCTTCGTTGTAGATGCCCTACCCAAATTATTCTCTTACTTTTGATTTCTCCCTTAAACATTTCTCTTAATTTATAGTTTAATCTTATTTTCTATTGTACATTCTCGCCTACTGCCTCACACATTTTTTAAAGTTATTTATTTCTCAGATTTCTACCACTTTTTCTTCATGTTTTGTTAAAAAACATCCTTCAACGGCGTAAGTCACCCTGGTCTTGTACACCTATATTTTAGGTTTTATGGACACCATACCACACGTCACATGTATGAAAACTGTTTCATTTTACATGGGGCTATGCATGTAATATAAAATAATATAACACCAAATCAAACCTATATTTATTAAAGGGAACACATTATTTAAATTCCTAATCAATATAGCATTAACACAATATAAGTAATAGAGTTTTTTCTGCATTATATAATTGGTTAAGTACATTTTTTTAATTGTTGTGTTGGCCTCTTGTAATGAATGTACACAAGTTATAATTTGCTGAAAACCTATACTAGTCGCCAATACCTCGTAGTCACTCGAAACGTATCTCAACACAGTATACATAATCATCGCTATTTTCTTAAATAAAACACCCATGTATATTATTTTGATAATTTAAAAGTCTAATAAATTAACCTAATGCTGTGTAGGCAATTCAAATTGGTAATATTTTGCGATAGTGTTCTGCATAGCTTCTTAATAACCTATACGCGTCCTTATATAAGAAAACGAACTTGGACTTTCCCAAGACGACGTAAAGAAAGCAACAAACCGAACTGAACAAGGCAGTTGACTGTGAGAACATCAAAAATCTACAAAATTCCTTAGTCCACATTCAACTGCTTTATCAAAGGGAAGCGAAAGGTTAAAAGTAAGTGGACAACCATCTCTTCTATCAAAGTAAATAAAAAATAAATTAAATAGGTACTTGTAAATTCTAGAAATGTTGGTATTTGATGAAAATTGAAGTGAACTATCAATCTTTTTGATTTCAATGAAAAAAAATTTGCTCTTGAAAATTATCTTAAAATCCCATATTAAGACAACTGCGCTGATGAATATACTGATGAAGGTGACTCAGCGATAGAATGTTTACCTTTTATTCGAGAGGTCTAGGATTCAAAGACCTGAGCCGTCTGTCTTGATTAAAGTTTTCCGTGATTTTCATGGGTCATTTAGGTAAATGCTGAGACAGTATTATCCTGGAAAGTCTATTATCTATATTTTCTGGTCTTTTCCATCCTTATATTCCCGCTATTGGCTGAAAAAGGGACTGAAGGTTCTGGTACGGAACCCGTTTGACCCCTATAGAGGCCCGCCTCCTTGTGAGAAATGAAGCTTAGGACACTTTTTGGTTTTTAGTTCATACGCTTCTGGAAAAGCCATAAACTCGCTATGACAAAGTCACAACGTGTGAAACATGAAATAGAGAAAGCTGGTGACATATTCTTTAATTGTAGTAAATAAATGTTTTGATCTGCCTTAGTGGAGTTGGATATACGAGGGTATATTTTTTAGTATATTAACACCAACGATATTTCAGAGCCATTATACGAAACTACAATTGATAAATTTTTTCAAAATATTTTTCCGCTTCTTCTTTCGACGAAAATCTCCTTCCTCTACAGAATTTTTTAGCCATGGGAATAAATTAAATTTTAACCGAGCTAAGTCGAATGTGCTGAATCGTGATGTTTCTATTGTTTTGAATGTTGGATGTTTCAGGTGTACAATGGTGAAACCAAATTTTCCCTGTGGTTCCGACAAACACAAACTCAGTTATTTTCTTCTTCTTACGGCCTTTCAACTTTAGAAATGTTTGCAACTGTGTTCATTTTTGAGCAATTATTAACTGTTTTATACCTAAGTTTTCAGTCAAGATGTGAAAAGCACGTTCATTTAAGATCCTGGTAGTCTCAGAAACTTCAGAATCGTGTAATCGGCAATTCTCCAAAACTATAATGGACGTCCACTGTCGTCTTCTAGACATCTTTTTTTCATATCAGTATAAATCTCTGTTGATGACAAAGCAAATATTTAGCTGCAGGACGATATATCTTTTTCCATTTTTAAATAAACTAATACTGTTCTTAAACCACTGTAAACAAACAACTATTTGACAGAATGACTTGATATTTTACAGTTCCTTGCACTAATGATTTCAGAACTACTAATGCCATCTATGCTTCTGTCGAACAACTAATCAAATGATCAAGATATCATAGACAAATTAAGCTTCAGCTTCTCTATGAACCTTCAGTTTACATAAATAAAGTAAGGTGTGGTAAGCGTAATTAATTTTTCAATACAATTTTTCTTAATATGAAACTGCACACAAGTTCCGTAACGTTTTTTTAAATTGAGAGATCACAGCCAAATCTTTGTATTTAAAGATAAGTTAAATTTTATACAGTTAGTGCACTATGGCCCAAGGAAATAAGTGCAAAAAATATACAAAATAAAAACTGAAAATTAATATAGCTATTCAGAATGTACTATGTTTATGCAGTTTTACTCTCATTGATAAGCAGTGGCAAGTGTCATGATCGTGAAAACCATCGTTGGAAAACCCCTTGATATGATTTGGAACACCATCGATTAAAGATTTCTCAAATTCCTAAGACTGTAGAAATTTCAAATTAACGAACGCTTCATATCTTAGCTGAAGATGATATCCACAAGTGGGTGCATGGTGGCCTTCCAATTCCTGTATTCCAGTCCTTTCTGCTATTCCACTGAGAATTCTTTAAATTCCTAAAGCTCATTGTTTTACGTATCCCTTCCTTCCAACTTTTCCCAGGTCTTCCCCTTTTCCTTTTTTCCCGTGGCATCTATTCCACGGCTTGTTTTGGAAGTCTGTCTTCACTCGTTCGTTGTACATGACCTTAACCTATCAATTGGCGTTCCTCTACATCCTCTATTACGTTGGTTTGCGCTTTCTTCTTTCAGCTCCCTTCGCCGAATTAAAATATGCCTTAGAAGCACTATTGGGAAAATAGGTTAAATGGATTAGCCGTGCTAAACATTCATTTTCAATGGGTTTCAAACTACTGTCCAAAAATTAATTTTATTAATACATTTTTCTTTTGTAATTGTGTATTATTGCATGCCCCCTTCCGCGGAACCCCCACCCCATGAAAGAACTAATAGTACAGTTTATGGTTTCTGGTGGCCCTATATTGGTGAGCAATATGGCTATTGTTGTGAACGGGCAACAGCGTGCTTTTCCTGCTCTACGTTGACTTGTATAACATGCCGAGTGAGAGGATTGATATGCACTCGGCCTTTCCGGTATCAATAGTCAAATTTAACTTATCTGTTTCTCGTATCCACTTAATTCTGCATCCGACTAGTTCACATAAGAATCAATCTCAGTTACTGGGTCGCTCGTAGATTACAGTATCACAACATCGAATGTCGCTGTCATTCAGTGCATACGCTCTCCAAATAAAAGATAACCATTTTCTTTAAGTTCCAATTCTTTTAATAGGATTACAAAGATACAGTCAACCAAAACATGTTCCAAATTTATACAGTTATTAACTAATCTTTAGAATTTATTTACCCAGCCCCGATTACTGTGAAAACTTTTACGTCCGCAGCCTTTTCTTTTCTTTTCTTTCTTTTTTTAAACCCCTATTTACCCATCTCCCCAACAACCTTCATGTTTGGTCAATCCAATCCCTTGAACGATCCCATTTGATCTACGCCTACGTTTTAAATAGATAAATCGACATCCCTTATCACATCCTTCGATGTGCCAAACATTGTACATCAAGTCACCTAAAATGAATACAAAGGTAATGGAGAGAAAGAAAATACATCGCTAACATATCACGACAATATATATATATATATATATATATATATATATATGATGTTGGTTTTGAGGATTCCGCGGGTGTTGTATGCTGTGGTTGGTTTCCAGGAATTCTTCCGCGTAGCAACTTCTTGGTCCTGGGACGGACCGGGCTGGTTGTCTTGACGACGTTTCGGCAATGTCACATTTGCCATCTTCAGGACTTGTCGGATAACTTTCTGCTAATGCTTCTTGTAATACGACTGTACAGTCGTCAAGTAGTTCTGTAATGTTTGTTCAAGTTCATTTTATGAACCTCCCAGCTTTGTAAGTATTTAGTCTTGCTGTTTTTGAGGTTTTTCCTCTACCTGTTTCTTGTTTTATAGTTGGCTCTGAGGAAGGAAATAAAGTTTTTCCGAAAGCTTAGCTTAATAGCAAAGGGTGGTTTAAGTTCTTGCCCTTGGTCGATTACCCCGACAACCAACATCTCCAACTTTATATATATATATATATATATATTGCTATGAGCCCTTTTCTGCCCTAGCTTCCAGCTAATAACTTGTGTACCCAGCTCAGCTTTTACGATAGAACACCTTTCAAATAAACCCGTATCTCAGGTTTAGGTCGCTCTTACCTTTTTCTTTCAACCAAATTTGTTAAGAACACTTTGAAATCACTCTTCGTTGCACAGGTTTAGAACTTGCTTTATTTTTCCAAATTGTACAAACTGACACCGAAATCTTAATTACTCGAATAGGATAACTTCTATTTCAATTTATTTTAATTTATTGCTGCGAACAACGAAAGGTCTGACGGACCATCCACCCGTCTTCCTGCCGGGATTTTTTAGACTGCCCAAAAAAATTGTTTGTTTATTATTTTTTTTTCGTTACCTTAACTCCCTGTTACCATCACTCCGCTCATGTCAGTAGTTCAAAGCCTACAGACATTCTACATCGGCACGTGATCTCGATTCATCCTACTGTTTTACATTATACAAATTATAAATAAGCATATTACCAAATTCATATCGATGCAAGACAACAGCACCTGTATACCACAGCAATATATATATAATTAAATCAAATTATAGTTAAATAGGATTGAATAGCTTGCATTCCGCAATCATATTTTTATTAATGTATTTGTTTTTATAAATTAAGGTAAGTTGGGCGCCAGGTGACAATTTTTAGAGACATGTTGCCAAATATTAGTTGAAATGCCGCGGTCTAACTGTCGAACATAAATACTCTGTCTCAGAAGTCGGTTCTATAACGTTTTACGATTATATGAGAAAATGGACATTTCATACTATTTCCCAGTACGTAGCTGACTTCAAGCGGAATCTTTAGCACGTCAGTCTCATGCAGTTCTTTAACCTAAAATGCCTATAAAACTCTATGTAAAATTCCTACAGGTTTAAATATTATTTTCTGGTGTTTTCCGTAGTTCTTAGGTACACTCGTGCTTCCTGTTAGGTACATATAATTAGTATACATTTCTGAAGCAATCTCTACATCCAAATGTAATTATCTTCCTAGGATCGTACTTGAAGTCAAATTTTGCTTCCCCTGCGCTGTGATCCAAATCTTGTTGCGATGTCGAACCAAATTAACGGACTCCAAACATGATCCACTTATTTCAATATTAACTTAGTAAGTTATACTAACTTACTCTTTCTTAAAAAAAACTCGTTTTTAAACTGAACAATAAACTAATACTTTATTAATGTAAACAATGTTAATTAATATTTTAAATTTTTAGGAGCTGAACAAAAATGCGTACATTCACACCAAAGTACAAAGAACGCTCTACTTTCATTGTTTTATCAACAATTCTCATATCAACTGATAAAATTTACATGACAACGATGCTAAAAATACATAAAATTACAATAAGGGCACTTGGATCTATATACATTTTTAAAATTCTAATTTTGACAGTTAAATTTATTTTATAAAAATGTTCATATTTTAACACAAGCTCAAGGCATGTTCTAGTATCTTTCTATACTATTTATTTCATATGTATAGAATCTTTTAAATTAGAATTTTGTTTATAATCCTTTCTCTTTGTGACATGTTTTTGCAAAATACGAACTTGACAGTGTTTCAGATCAGGCAAGAAGTTATCTGCGTCTTGGTCTGCCCTATGTTAATGACCACAATAGAACCAAATTCCAAGATATCATACAAACGTACGAGTATCCTTGATAAAATGAATTTAATTGCAACTGATCCTCGCATAACAGGACTATCCATTCATGCTGGTTTAGTGTATATATATCAGATTTTTTTAAAAGAGGTTTTAATAATAAAACCTGCACGTTCAGAGTTGATTGCTGTTCAGAGGACTTCCGTTAAACAAAATAACCTGTACCAACTAAAATGCAGTCAATATTACAATTTACTTTCGGCTTAGACCGCGTCGTCATTTGGGAACTACACCCAGCATTATCAGGTAAGGTCCGACCTGTTGCTTGTCTGACTGTACAAGCATTTGCTCTAGAAGTTTGAGCCATATTTGTTCGTAGGCCCTGCCTGCCAAAACAGGGCCGTGTGCTTCTATTAATCAAACCTTGGGGCGGACAAGGATT
>JABXWE010023004.1:0-12079 GCA_014611495.1 Limonius californicus
TAGCGGTACGGACAGCCCCGCGCACTTTGGTTCAGAACCATTGCCATACTGTCGCGCTACATTCATTTCTTTAACCGGTATTACAACAAAAAGTTATAAATTATTTATCAAAATTTTGTATTTAATACTTAATTTGATATTTAAAAAATAAAAGTAGCATCTGTAAACATAATCCTTCTTTTGCGTACTTGTTTCGAATGCGCTTTTCAACTTGGGGAGCAGGAAATTAAACAATTCCACAAATGCATGTATTTTTCCTAGGGAAAGTATTCAAAGTCAGCGCCCTGTATATGCTAAGCTTTAAAAATGTCGACATGTGAGGTATTGTTCGCCGTAAAAAGAAAACTAAACCTCGTTGAATTTTTATATATAAACTTAAATAGCGAGTTCTGTTTGAAATATCCGTTTTGGGTCTCTAGGAATCCAAAAAAGTGGTTTTTAAAAAATGTCTGTCTGTTATAAAATCACAGCAAACTCAATTTGCAGTCACAATATCACGTATATAGTAGAGAATGAAGTATGCCTGGTTGCATATTAAAAAGAAATTAAGGGGCACCGCAGATATTTTGCGGGACTTCTTAGTTCTTACAAGCCTTGTAAGTCTATTCGTTACGAGGCAGGGTTTTAGGATAGCGCTTGAACAACCGTTTTGAGGAAAATAACTCTACTGTTGAATAAAGATGATATGAACAGTTTCCAGAATGGGAAAGTCCAGGGAGGCAGTCGCGCCCACTTATTTTTTATATTTAATATGTTATTTTTGATATTCCACAACATACTTTTGTTGACTCGAAGACGGTTTCTTAGAATTCTTTTCAATTTTCTGCTATTCCTATTTCTCTCTTTGTTCTTTGAATCTTCTATCTGTACTGTCTTAATATTTCTTCTTAAACTCCTGTTCTTTTAGTTTAAAGTTTTTTAGTTTTTCTTTACTATTTTTCTTCTCTTTTCCGTGATTCTTTTTATGTTTTCATGTCCATCGTGAGCATATAGTGGTCGCTCCCAATTTCAGCTTGTGTTTTTTACTTTCACGTCTTTTATAAGTCGAGATTTCTGTTTTCTTATCAAGACGTAATCGATAATTGTTCTTTATTACCCACATGGTTGTTCTCTTGTGTATTTATGTGTATTCTTGTGTCTATAATTTGTGTTAGTGATGACTAGTTTCTATACATAATTCAATAATTCTTTCTCTATTATTGTTTCTGGTCCTTTCTCCTTCTTTTCCCGTGGTGTTTTCTATTCCTGCATTTGCGTTTCCTACTCTACCATCTAGGTCCCCCATGATTATTAAATTTTCTCTTCCTTCGTCGATTGTGGTTTGACTCTACAATAACTTATTACTTTCTGTGCAGCATTTGTATTGCATCTTTTACGGTTTTCTTTTCTTTGATTTTATTCCACTTTGTTTTTCTCTGCCGGACCCAGTACTTCCTGTAATTATTCGATATTTCTGTCTGGTCCGCTAGTTTTCATACGGCCCATTTATTCTCTAGTATTTTCTCTGTTGTGTATGTATTTATTTTCTGTTTGAGTTTTGTTATCAATAGCATGTAGTACGAGTCTGCATTTGCACTTCTGAAAGTCCTGACATCTTCAATACATGCTGCTTTATTTTTGTATACTAACATGTGTTCAACCCCCTAGCAGGACTGTCGTGCAATGTATGATAACTGACTTGAAAACAAATACGCAAAAAATGATAGCTTTAGTGTGGGATCGTGCAGTCGTGGAAATACTTTCGTAATTAAATTATATTTCAAATAATATTTTTTTAAGCAATTCCGTGATTTAGATTCTAAGAAAATTCTTTAGATATATGTGATGACGATTTTCATGTAATTGTATTGCAGTCAGAAAATAGTTGAATAGTTTTAACTTGTTTAAAGGTTTATATTTTTCGATAATATGGTGCACAGGGGGAAAGAAACAGGCAGAATGAGTTGTACCAGAAAGAAACAAGAGTAAAGGTCGAAGTACTGGGATAACTGAATTGAAAAATGTACGAAAAATTTCAATGATAAGTTTCGAATAGCAAGGGAAATACAGAAGGCAATGAATGCATACTGACGGTAAAAGAATTTACAATTAGGTCAGAACTAAAACGAAAGTGTTGAAATAAATTTTGTAAGAAATCGTGTGACTTTAAAACATGTACTAGATGTTTTAGTAAATGATTTGTATGTAATTGTTTTGCAGAGCCAGAAAATAGCAATATATTTTAGTACTATGCAAAAGTTACTATTTGTGATGTCAGTTTTAGTTCCCATTTCTCTTATATTCATGAAGGTTATATTTGTTCGTTATATACATGTAATCATATATTCATGAAAAGGTTAGCTATCAAACATAAAATGTAAGTAAAATTCCAGCGTGGAACGGCTTGTCTGTATTCTGATTCGATCATAAAATTCCGCATATTCTCGGCTTTTAGCGCCCGCCTGAGCAATCAATTTTGAGCAAAGTTTGGCTCGCATTATTCCTGGTATATTATCAACCGTCAGCTGATAAAGTCATTTATGAAGGAAGCTTCTGTCAAAACGGAGAATGGGAGATATATTCAATTCCGTAGAAGCCATCAAGCAACTAAACAACAATTTCCAACGCAATTTATTTTGCCGATGCAATAGATTATTTGGATAGCTCATCGGATAAGAAACCGTTGGGGGTTCGCAATTTTCGCGCTGCATGAAAAATAGTTTTCATATTTGTACCAGATTTTTAAATCCTGGCCGTGTATTGTAGTAAACGCGTGTGGTTTGAACAACTGGCTTGGCAGGCGACGATAAATCTTTTTAAAAGATGGACGGCTTTCGCTTTTCCGGGCCTGACGTTGATGCTGATGCCAGTTGAATCCTCACGATAGTTGATCTAAGAAAAATTGCTCCGGAAAAGCAGAGCTTTCCTTTATCAGTTAATTTTCATAATGTTTGTTTTATTCAGAATAAATCGCGACCGGCCCGGAAAGTTTCATGGCAGTGGCACTGTAGAGAAAAGCGGGAAAGCCTTAATTTTGTATTTGACTCCTTTCAATGCTGTTAATGTTTATTGGATACGGCTTGTGAAATTGGACCAATTAAAAGGCGGAGCTCTCAGGCTTACTCGGGAACTTTTAATTATAGAGTGGTAAGTTGGAATTTAATAACGTTTATTGTTCAATATTAATTCATAGCTAGGGGATACGATTTAGAAAGTACATCAAATTACGATAGAGTATTCCATGATGTAGGTATGTTATGAGGAATGCAATGTGATTACATGCATTCCCATGTGGAATTACCCAAAGCAACAAGAGAAGAAATAGGGAGGGTGAAAATGAGGTACCAGTCCGAAGTAAAGAGTATGACTGAAAAAATGTAGATCACAAAGAGAACCAAATCATAACAGAGTACTGCGAAACCTAAAGAAAGAAAAATTCAGATTAAAAAAATAGAAGGAAAAGCAGCAACAACAAAACTAAATGGAAGGAAATCCTAAATAAAAGTTACAAGGTAAGGCAAAAAATAAAAAAAAGAGGTGGGAATAAAAAATGCTTAAACGGTCTCGAGAATTAAGTAATAAACAAAAAGGAAACCAAAAAATGCAAGAAAATAAGAAACACTGTATGAGCGAAGAAAAAAAATTAAACTGTATGAGACAACGGCAATGGAAAAAGTAGACAATTAAGGATGAAAGGTTGAAAAGATGCCCAAACGACAAGTAATCCGAAAAAAGGAAGAGATGATTACTCTAATGAAAACGTTAGTATATACACAGTAGCAAACTTGTAGTAAAAGTTAACCAAACAGTGAAAAGAAAGCAAAATTAAAAAATAAAAGAAATAAAACCCTGAGAATGCAAACAGAGCAGAAGATACAGAAGACAAATATAAATAAGCAAGACAAACTAAAATGTAAAAGAGTGCAGAAAGGAAGAAAATGTCGCCAAATACGCCAAAAAGCGAAAGGAAATATTTTGATACAGAAATATAACACCAAAGAGAAATAGCATTAAAATAAAAAGTAAATAATGTGAAACAATTTGTACGCAATAAGATATGGAAGAGGAAAAAGAGAAAACCAAAAATGAGTGGTTGGAAGCAAAAATAAAAAGCCGAAATTCAAATTATTAGAGAAAAAAAGAAGACTACAGAATGATGGTATATGTATATAATAATAAATAAAATGAATTGAGAAAAGCATAACATAAGAAGAAGAAATGGAAAACAGCATCGACTATAAAAACAAGTACATACCAGTGAACAATGGAAGAGCATTAAATCAGGAAAGACCCATCGAAACAAATACACAAGGGTGGGGACAAGACGACAAAACAATAAATAAGTACAAGAGAGAAAAATAACAGTTCGGAAATTGTAATAAAGTCGAGGGAATAATAAAGATCTAAACACATCGTAGATACATAAACTATCAAATACAAATAGAAAAGGAGAATCAAATAGTAGATAAATGAAAAAAGAACGCAAATGTGGAAAGCACGCATAAAAAGTAAATATGTATACAAACGAAGCAATAGAAAAGGTAAAAATTCAGAAATTCGTAAGAGCAGCCGTAACAAATGGCTTTAAATGGTTGGCAATGGAAAAAAAGAGTTTAAAAAACATGAAAGTAATTGGAAAGAAAGTAGAGGAGAAGAAAAAGTGAACGAAATAGGTAAGTTAGTAAAAAAATGAAAAGGGGTCACCATCGTTTTCTTAAAATAAATAGGTGGTTAGCGAAAAGTTTGAAGCTACAGTGAAGAAAAGAATCTAAAGTAAACGAAGAAGAAGAAGAGAAGGCGGATGAAAGGATGAACAAGTAGCATATAAAAGGCGCATATAATTAATAAAAATAAAATAAATAATAGAGTAAAAAGAACAAATGAGTACGAAATAAGAAGTAAGAAAATATCAAAAGTAAAAATTTTAAATGATTTAACAGAGAAAAGCAAAAAGTAGTAAATGTGGAAGCGAATTAGAAAGAGAGGTAGTAACTAGAATGGAGAAAGGATTGGATAAAAGTGGGAAGAGTCAAGGAAGCAGGTACGAAATGAGGAACGCAGAGAAGAGGAAATTGATAGTAGAGGTACACAACGACAGCACAAAGGTTTGTACGGGAAAAGTACAAATGACAGTGGATAACAAGCAAACCATAAAATTATACAAACAACAATATGTTAGTGGCAGAACAAGAACAACTTAAGGGCTGTTTTTGAACTAACACCTTGAGATTTTTCCATTTAATTTTTTTCGTGTTCGATATTTTTCCTTTATGTATATGTTTGGAAGAATAAAGGCCTTTATTATTATTATTATTATTATTATTATTATGTAAAGAGGAAAGAAACGACAAAGAGAACAAAAATAGAAGATAAACGATGGAAAGCAAATAAACAAACAGTGTGTAAGCAAGAAGGAAACGTATTAAAGAAAGCAAAGGTGGCAGTGGAACAGTAGGTCAAATACAGGGAGGAAAGATCAGACGGATAAAATGTTAAAAAGTTCAAACAAGAAAATGCTAAAGAAACAAAAGTTAGAATCGTGTTATAAGTAGAATTTCTCAAGCTCTGCTCAGTAAGCAAGAAAACAAACCAAAACGATTTGCCATCGTAGGTTAATTTACTGTAAGTTGAGAAGTCGGCTACTTTAGTGTTATATTTTATAGTGGTGCGCAATCAGATCATTTGACAGGTCTCTACTATTAAAGAAAAGCATCTCTCATTAAAAGCCATTCTGGGAGAATACTAAGATAACTACTTACAAGTCGATATGAGCAATATATGCACACTATTCAATTATTCCGTGACATTTGTAATGTTTTTATGAAGTTCAGTTGCACATGAAATGACTTTATTTTAAATAAAACACGCCGTATATTTTTACCTCGTTCGAATTCGGAGAAAATGGTGGTATAATGGTGTATTTCAATTGGTTTTTTGACTACTCCTTAATTTTAAGAAAATAAGTATAAATCAGTTATCCTCCAATTTTTGTTTTCATTGATATTACCCGCCCTCCGAACCACTTTCGCATTATTTCAGGGGTGTACGGGCGTCCCTTACATACTAACCATTCATGCAACATGCACCCTAAACTTAACTAAGGGAAATACGGTCCCCTAAGCCGGGGTTCTACCACGCGGCCGATCGCACCGCATTTCACTGTGACCTCGAGTGACAGCGCGTATTCGCACTGCCCCATCGAGTTCCCTAACTATCCTCCAATTTACAAATAATTCGGGGCGCTTTATATAATATGATCATTTCCTAGAAAATGAAATAATCGAATTTTATGCACGTAATACCTACGTTCAGTTTTATTCCTTTATTTTAAAAGTTATAGAAACGGAGGGCGGCGATATTCTTTCTGTTGACCCCCAGTTTATTTAATATCAGTTTTAATTGGGGTTGTACACGAACCACTAGATCAACAAGGCATGCTTGTAAAAGTAGAGCATTCCGCTATATTTAATCTTCGTAAAGGGTGGAAAATGTTAAAAACTATAGTGCGTAGAGAAGTGTTAGTGAATAAAGTTAGTCATTTAATAAGCACACATAGATGTGTAATGCGTTACTCGAAAAGCTTGCTTTCTTAATCTACTGGCTCTAGGCTGTCTGTCTGCGCTCACCATCTCCTCGCCATTAGGCGGTATTTTTCCAAGTACTCGTATAACATAACCTTGTACTTTGAAAGCCAAAAACTTATAATGCATATATTTTTGCCTTTATAGTCGCAGAGCAACATAAACATGCAAAGCTACCGAGGGTGCTTACCACGGGGGATGTACATTTACGACCCTTAACATAAGTGCCAGTAATGGTGGATACCTACTTATTATAAAGCACAATATCAGGCCGCCAGATGTGGTCGGACGGGACGTGTAGCATTTCCACCCCTCCGTACTCCTTCGGATCCCATTTCAGCTTGTAGTCGAACCAGGACTGGAAATGGTGTGTATTTTACCCACTGAACACGGGTGCACGGAAGCTAAATTCAACTACTAACACATCCGCTAAATGTAATAGGTTTGCACTCCAATTAAATTTGAAAAGGGTTGCCTTGGCCATAATTATGGTTTTGATTTTGGTTTGGTGGGAATATGGATGGTATTTGTGTTTAGGGTTTCGATTTACGAATGGCAGTTTCAGGAAAATAACGTAAAACTTGATTCTCGAGATAAACTAACGTTTTAAACTTGACCTGACCTTGAAATTAACATAACAATTTCGAGGTCAACTAGATATACTTTTTGGATTCTGTCTAAAGTGAAAATTTCGTGAGTTTAATATTCGCTACAAATAAATATTTTCGGAATTTATTATTCAAATAACGTTCTGTTCCATTCGGGTCGCTTTCGTAGTACTCAGGCGTGTGCGGAGGGTTTCACCATTTAACTCAATTAGAGCGTCATTAAGGTGTCATTAATAATTTAAGAGAGTGTTATCTAACCTCTACGGCGCGCTGGAAGTGTAAATTCGTAAGCAACAGCTTAAACAAAATTTAATTTCGCTCGGAATGCCATTATGTTGTTGCTTCTCCAAACTAGGACAATATAAATGAGTATAAATCCATTTTAAAGCAATCTAATTTGAATACAAACTAACGTGTAAACGCATTACCTGTTCCACCCAAAGGTTTGTTGTCATGATCTGGTTCTTGAGGTTCTGAAACAACAAGAAAATATATATAAGTTAGCGCTCTAGAGTTTACGTTATTGTTGTTTGGTCTCTGACTCTTGTGTTCTAGCAATTCAAATTGTCTTGCGACATACTGGAAACACAGCCAGTCATTTTTAAAAATGGAGAAATTGAACCTGAGGACAATTCTTTCCAGGATCGTTTCACAATTTAAAATGAACATTCAACTGAATAGGAAACCATTTAAAACGTAGAAAAGTGCCATAAGGATTGCGGACAAACATTTAAACGGTAACAAAGAACAAAGGGAACATATTTAAAATAAATGAAAACTTTTATAAAAACTTTAAGGCAACTATTTACAATGTAAAGGCATTTCAAAGTGTAAGGAGGTATTAATTTAAAATAAGGCAAAATCTTTTTATAATCAGCGCAAAAATTTAAAATGTTTAAAATCTACGACAAACTAATAACTTCTAAAAGGATTTAAACTAGAGAGAACCTGGACGGGATAAGGTTATTATATAATGTATAACAAAACCTTTCAGAAGTTATTAGAATAGGGAAGAACGTTTTAAAACGGAGAATAAACATTTATAACACAACCTAAGGTACAGGATAGTCATTCAGTTAAAAGATAGACCTTTCGAAGTTAAAAAGTACTTAAGATCCATCTAAAATTAAATTCATTAGAGGAGGCCATGGATGTGAAAATGTATGTCGTAACTTAATAGTAGTTGCGTGAGGCTAACTTCAGGTTTCTCTTAAACAAGTAAATAAGGTTAGCGTATAAAATGTCAATATCAAAACTAATCAAAATGCTTTTCACATTACATTAAAAATAATTTTTGTGAAGGTATTACATTTTTACGTTTTGATACTGATACTGAAATTTCATAACCTAACCTTACTTACTTCGTCACAAACAGTGTGAAGTTAGCTTCACGAAACGCACTACATAAGACATACGTGTCCACGACCTGCCCTAATTTATTTTTTATCTCTCTTTAGCTTTAATTGTACATAAACATTCATGCATTGAGCACACCATCTAAATGGCAAGCAAATTCAATGGAGGTGGTTTAAATTAGAGATAAGATAATTAATATAGAGGGAAAAAGTTTATACTAAATATAAATCATTCAACGATAACTATTTATCAAAATCATAATCTACCGTTGAAAGTGCGAAACAACGGCTAGAATTGATAAACATATTTTTGATTGTGGGGAAACAGTGTATAACACAGCAAAAGTCATTAAAGTGGAGGAAAATAGTTTTAATGTGAGATAAACATTTCAATATGGAGGAAAGTAGTGTCAGAGTGCAAATATAAAATTCGTTTGTATATAACAGAATAAAATTGATAAAGGCATCTAAAAATGAAGTATTACTTTTCTAGAGAAGACGTGGAGGACACTTTTATATAAAATTATATATAAAATTTGAGATAAATCTTCTACCGTGGAGAAAACTCGTTTGAGGTAAGTAAATCTAGTGTGATAGTAAACAGTTTACAATGGAGAAACACGAAATTAAGGAACATTCGGAACATTATGTAACTTAGGTAAACATTTCCATTTTAATTAGATACACCTTCTAAAATTATAATTTGCGATAAACATTCAAGTAGAGATTAAGAATTAAAAATGGAAATGCATCAGCGCGTTAGACTTCTACGCGGAAGGTTAGGTATTCAATTCGCAGTACCGAGACATCGGATTTTTAACGACCTTGCAAGGCACTGGCATACCAGCATGGCATTCTGACTAAGAAACCTTTTCTGAAGTGGAAGTGATTACCATTCTAGTCGGACCAAACTTTTTAGTAGCGAATGTTTAGCTGTTGACTTGAAGATAAGTTGCAAGTGTTAGGGTCGTTGCAGGTAGGCGATCAAGAACGTATTCAGGAAAATTTGCGAATGGATAAATAAATATGTTATACAACCTAAAATGCTTAAAGTAATACTTTATTTTTAAATCACATAATATACACATTTGATACGCTTTTCTAATATTATTAAACGCAAATCTACATTTTATTTTATTTGCTTAATTTATTCAGACTCGATGTCACTAAATCCTGAGGCCTCAGAAGATGTATCAGCTCCTAAATTAATTATTAAAGGTTTGATTTCATATTAAATAACCAACTCCGGCAGAACAAGAATTTCAAAAGGAAAGAGAGTTACAGGTGCCTTAAATTCGATCTTATGGGACAAACATACATGGAAATCAAGGAAAAAGTAAATATACAACTCAATTTTCAGAAGTATTGTGCTATATGAATGTGAAGTATAGCAAATAAACTCTACTACAGAAAATAAGCTGAGAGTAATCTTTTTACGACGATCGGCTGGTATCTCACGCTTGGATAGAGTCCGAAACGAACGAATAAATAGCATTATGGACGTCGAAAAACCAATAGTAGAGGACGTAAAACAAAGACAACTCGGCTGATATGGCCACATACAACGCATTGGCGAAGAGAGAACTCCGACACAAATATTACAATGGACATCGTTAGAACGAAGGAAGAAAGGAAGACGGAAAACAGCGTGGTTGAGTGGCATCCAAAGAACAATGTCTGAACGGAATTTGGAGCCTGATGACTGGGATGACCGAAGAAAATGGCAAATAGGAAGCGTAGGGCGTAGCAGAACGCTATGAAACGGGATGTATGTATATACAGGGTGTATCAGAAATAGGTACAAATATTAAATCCGATGGTATGGTAGATTACTATATATACAATCTAGAAAAAACATTTCTTTGGCAACGGGACCCTTAAGATACGAGAAAATAATAATTGAAAATATGACCCAAAATTGTTTTTAGTACCGCAGGATAATAACAAAAATTTGAGTTCAAAGACATATTATGCAAAGGAGAGTAAGATAGAAGTGGAAAATAATTTCTTATCACCTGCCACAAACCAATACTATTTGGTAGGTCAGTAATTTCTATTCAGTCTGTTGTTGAAGCTGGCATGCAGTGTTTCTACCAAAATGGAAAATTTTACGAACATCGAACTTACTGCTGTTCTTTTTATTTACGGGGAAGCTCAAGGAAACGCTAAGGGCAAGGCAAATGTACTTAGAGCGATATCCTCAGCGTCACATTCCAAACAGCCGTTCATTTACTAAAACAGTCTAACATTTACGAGATTATGGCACGTATCAACAACAAAACCATCATCGCGGTCGCCCAAGAGCAGAAAGAGTTGTTAATGTAGAACAGCATGTCTTGGAATTAGTGGAGGAAAGTCCTAGTGTTAGCACTAGAAGCCTTGCGTTATAAACTGGCGTTTCCCATTCTACTGTTTGGCGAATTTTGCGGGATCAGGGACTACACCCTAACCACGTTCAACGCGTTCAAGGTTTGCAACCAGCGGATTATGTACGTAGGCACGATTTTTGTGAATGGCTTCTTCAAAAGTGCGACAACCAACCAAATTTCCTGTTCAATTTGTTATCTACTGATGAGGCATGATTTACGCAAGAAGGGGTGTTTAATATCCATAATACCCACATTTGGTCAGATGAGAATCTACACGAAATAGTGGAACACACTTTCCAACAACGTAAATGTATGAACAGGCATTGTTGGGCCATACATTTTACCTGCTCATTTAAATGGAGTTCTGTATTTACACTCGCAACGAAGTCCTACCAAAATTGCTTGAAAACGTATCTTTAGAGTTTAGAGACACGACGTAACATGTGGATTTTGCTTGATGGTGCTCCGCCTCATTATGCTAGGGTAGTAAGGGAATGGTTAAATAATAACTATCCTGACAGGTGGATTGGACGAAACGCTCGTTCGCCAGATTTAAATAGTTGTTATTTCTTTTTATGAGGTTACATTAAACAGTTAGTTTATTCTACGCCAGTGAACACAGTTGGGGAATTAAGGGTAAGCATTGAAGACGCTGCTGATAGGATTCGGTAAGATCCTACCATTTTCGCAAGGATACGTAATTCAATGCTTCGATTGCTACGAGCCAATTCTCACTACGAGAATTATGGGACAGAGAAAATCGCACGTTGGCGTGCTAAGAAATTTTCGGTACGGCCAAACGCGCTTTTCTTGGACCCGCAAACAAAAAAAGATGGTAAAGGCCAGCAGCTTGCTCAGAGGAGTAGGGGGAGTTCGCTAAAAATCGCTTATAGAGAAAATGCTTAAAGTTGTATACAGGATGCGTCGAAATAAGTGGGCGCCACCTTCCAAAATCCAGCTGGTTTTGTAGGTCCTCGCGGAAGGTCGAGGAACTAGCAGCTCACGTGAATGGAACCTACCTTTAATTGTGCCTTCATCTGTATACTTAAAGCTTGCAAAATCCTTACACAACAAGTACAAAAGACACAATAAGACACAGTAAACGTTAAAACACATATAATGATATGAATATTGGTTAAAATATGACATGTTTAACACCAAAAATCCGAATTACAGAATCTTAATTC
>JABXWE010023005.1:0-30519 GCA_014611495.1 Limonius californicus
GGTGGGGGTGAAAGTTTTCCAACTGATTAGAATATGTCATTAAATGTCCCCCTCCAAACTAAAATCGACGTGTTTCAGCGATTTGTGATAAGTTTACTAATTAAAGAGTTATTCAAGGTGGGAAGTTTTCATGAAAACCCTGTATATTAATATGTATAAACAATACTAATATTTTCCACAGGTTTTATTAGTTTCTAGAAGACCAGAGCTAAGTTCGAAACTACATCCGGTTTGTTGATGCCTAACTACAAATGTGTATGTGTATATATATATATATATATACATATACAGGGTGTCCCAAGACGTAAGGCCACTACTTCGTGTACGTAGTCTTTAGACCAAATATAGTTAACAATTCTACGAGGGCCGTTCTCTTTCCGCTGAGCCTATCTAGCAGGCTGTGATATTTTGCAACAAATTTGGCTTAACATTTTAACGTCGTTGTTTACAAGTTTAATTATAGTGAAAGTTGTTAAATATACTTGAGGGGTTTTAATTTTAAGGTAATCTTTTCCCCAAGAAATCATGTAATTGAATAGAGAGCATTATCGAGTTGGGTTTTTTTACAATTTCACGCGTGGCTTAAGCCGTAAAGAATGTTTGGAGGAAATCAATCGAGTGTTTGGTGACAAGTCGTGTTCCTTAGCTACCGTATAGCGGTGGCACAATGAATTTCAACGTGGTCGACTTTCCTTAAATGACAACTTTCGAACTCCTAAGCCAAAAACGGCAGTTACCGAAAAGAATATTGGTCTTATACGAAACATGATTGAAGAGAATCGGCATGTTACTGCCAGGAGTATTCAACAACAACAAGTTGATGAGAGACAGTAGACGAACGCCACAACCAATTGATTTTTTAAATGGAAATAGTGGTGATTTCATACGCAATAATAAAACATTATTTTAGGAAATTTTCAAACATGTAGCTTTATTTTTAAAAGGTGGTGCATTTCATATGAAACTGAGCATAAATAAATTTGTTTTGTCAATAAATTGTGTATTACTTTATGAGGCTCGCCAGAAAGAGAACAGCGCTCATAATAATGTTGTACCATAAAGTATAAACCGTTTTCAAAATACAGAGTGTTAAGTTATTATTTATTAAATAATGACAATTTCAGAAATGCCAATATTTATTTTTTTAGTTTAAATTTAGTACAAAAATTGTTCAAAATGGCCACCGTTACGCTCGAGACATATTCTTGCTCTACTTAAGATTGTTATTCCGAATTAGTTCTGCTGCCTCAAAAATGTGTCTCCTAAGATCTTCAACAGTCTCTGATGGTGTTAGGTATGAATGTTTGCATTGTTTTGACTATTATTACATTTCAGGTGAATAATGGTTGATCTAATTTGTTATCTGTGGTTGCATATCGTATAACAAACCGAGTTAAATTCTTTCTGAAATATTACAAATGCAAATGAAAATTGCGAATTCGTTTTTGATCAATAGTTAATAAACATGGCAGTCATTTTACGGATAGCTTTTTCATAATTACTGTTTCATTTATAAGTGAAATGCACGTCTATCTGAGATTCCTAGAGCCTTAGAAATTTCAAGAATCATTTTATCGGTGATGATTCGAAACGGTATTTTACTTTCTGATGTGGCTTTCAACATCTACTGCTAGGATTCTGCGTCAGGCTTTCATGACCACGTTCAAGACCAGTAGCTTACTTAGACATAGGAAAATACGAGTACTCTGAAGTAGGAATCTACAGGGTGATTCTAAACATGTGCGAAAAACTTTAACCACATATGTCTGCAGATAGTTAACCCCTAAATCGTCTAGTAACTATTTTTTTGTTTCTTGTCCCATTTTGATAAATTCGGGTGTTTTGGAAAGCTAACAATTCAAGCTTAATTTCCAGTCCCGAAAAATGTACAATTGAATGTGAAATAGGTTAAATTTTTTTGCGAAACTTCACCTTGTTAAAGAGTTATCTAACAAATAGAAATAGCACCTCTAAAACATACATCTAATTACCAGATTTTTTTCCAATGGATTCACTTCCGGGGCAATTTTTTTTCACTTTTAACACTCAAATGTAAAGTTTTCTTGGCTGGAAATTAAGGTTGGACTGTTAAGTTTCTAAAACGACGTAGTCTACATCAAAATGGGATAAGAAACAAAAAAATTTTACGTTTTAGTGAATTGATCTAAAAAAACTTAAAGCCCCACATCTGCGTAACGATGCCGTATTTTAAAAAAGATTACTTAAGTGATTTTGAGGTTAGATAACCTGAGCTATACGTAGTTAAAGTTTTTTCGCGCATGTTTAGAATCACCCTAGATACTGCCTAGAAAGCTTTAATTACAGGACGAAATTTTATGTTCTACATTTATGAATAATCACAACTACTTGATGGGAATAACTTGATATTTATCAGTTCGTTGCATTAATAATTTTAGTATGACTAATGCCAGTTGTACTTCACTCGGAAACAAATTAAATGTTATTTTATTTATAAATTAACCATTTTCAGTTTACGATTCCATTGGTGTAGAAATAACTCAGTACTCTGTTTAATTGGTTTTTGATTGCAATGCACATCTGCAATAAATTGAAGCTAGAAGTGCGGAGTAATTGAGCACTGCATATGTATGTAAACCAATTGTAGCTTAATATGCGGTACTAGATCAGACCCCAACTATTAGCTATTAGATACGTTTCTCTGGTTGCATATGGCTTCGAGCGATTCATGTGGAATAACACCCCTTGGTTTGGGTGTGTTGATATTCATAACAGCGACAACTTTAGGAGAACACATATAAACTCTGTTACAACTATCGGTTAAATACAAACAGTGTTTGCTTGAAATTTTGGTGAATTTAAATAATCCATATCCATATTCCCTGAAGAGGATTGTATGAAGCTAACTTCCATAAAATATATCTGCATTGTAGGATATATGTATGTATGATGGAATATTAAGAAATAAATTTAAAATTTTAAATGCTTAAGTGTTTGTTCAATTTATTATTCTTTCGATCGTATAGTTACTTCTGAAAATCTCAATGCTCATACCTATGTATTTTTAAATTTTTTATGTTAAGAATGGATTAGATGTACGAATAGATATAGAAGACGAAGCTTTAACAAGCTTTTTGCAATTATGCAATAAGGGCGGGACACCTGTATACCTTTTTTTTTTCAGTCATTCATGCTACTCCCCCAAACCGCTTTCGCATTACTCCGTGGGAGTTACACAGTAACCGTACATGCAACAAGCACCCTAAACTTAACTAAGTGAAATACGGTCGCCTCAGCCGGGGTTCGAATCGCCGCCGATCGGCCGCATTTCACTGTGACCTCGAGTGGCAGCGCATATTCGTACTGCTCCACCGGGGTCTCTGCACCTGTATACCTAGACATAAGTTAGTAAACCTCTCTCACTTTATTGCAAACTACAATCCCTTAAGAACATAGTGCGCACAAGCCCAATGTAATAATCAGAACAATTCTAAGACTTGGTTACTAATTTATTTTTTATTATATTATGCCCATTGCCTTTTAAATTGGCTGCAGTTTGTATTCCAACATCCAGGTAACCGGCCCTAACACCTAGGAGGGAGATGGAAAAGGAATATAATGGTTGGCCGGATGTAAAAAGTTACATTTTTAATTATTGGTTTGATTTAGGATGCCTTCAATCAGTATTATAGTACGTTATTGAAACTTGGGATAAAATGAAACACATATTTTCCTAGTTTTATTAAACTTTAGTGTTGGACATCTCCTTCGCTATTAGTTTAAACGTAACAGTTTCGGCAGTATTTTTATCTACAGTTTCTTTTTTGATTTTTAAATGAGACCGTATTGTATAAATCGTATTCTATGTGATTTAATGTTTATAATGTATGTTTTCTATATAGTGGAAATGTAGGAAGGCGGCATCTAAAAAATCTAACTATTCAACCTGTAACCCGTAATTTTTTATTATTAATTGAACCCGGAAGTTTCACATAATCTTAATATTAAAAAAATGGTAGTAGACAAAATATAATTGGTTTAATCAATATACAAAACTTATCTGTCATTTGCAATAATTCTTGCATACATTAATAATTGACAGAGCACAATTCAAATATTATTGAGTTATTTATTTAATAGAAATTTAAAATTAACATTATACTTTGCCAATTTTTGTCTACCTTTTAGTTAACTATATTCAAGTTTACAATACCGTCTCAAATGTCATGTGGTACCTGTAGCCGGAATAGTGAGGTTATGTAGTTATGGGCTATGTAAATAAACGTTTATCTGAAATAAAATAGTTGCATACACATTTACAGAACAAAGTAAAGAAAGGATTTTACAAAAGATGTTAAACATGGGACAGGGAGTAGAAAGAAGTCTGGAACTGTAAGATGGGGGATCACCTTGGTGGAAACAAATGTTACTAATTAACCGATCATCATAAAATTTTTGTAAAAATTGTATGACTCGATGAGGAGATATTCGCTTAAGATATTCTCAAGATAATCGGCAGTTATATTTTCTGCAAAAAACTTGCAAACTATTCGTCTTCTTGAAACAGCAACCTATAAACCGATCTCTTGTGGATGTAACGGTGTTTATCTGATTGCCCATATTCTCATATTTTGGCTGTTAACATTCCCATTGAGTTGAAACTAGGCGTCATCCCTAAACCAAGTAAGATCCAATATGTAATTATTATTTATGTTTTTTAAGAACCAGTGACAATAATTTGTTCTAGGTTTGAAATCACTCGGTAAAAGTTGATGAAGCATTAGCATTTCGTATGGAAACATGCTCAAATCTTTTTTTAATCGTTCTACAAGTACCATATGACAAATCGTTTTCTTGGCTTAGTTTTATGATCGGCTTAGAAAGAGATGCTTCCATGATACCCCTAATGTTATCAATAACTTCTGCAGTTTTTCTTTCCACATTGCCACTTTCTCTAGTATTATTCACAATAACCTTGGCAGTTTGATAGAAATTGTTATAAGTGAAATTTGCAACATCAGGTTTGAAATGAATATTGCCTTTCATCATTTTCATTCATTGTATCATCATGAAAATAATATTGTAATATAATGATTTTATGGTCCACTATTAAGATCTTTAAATTCAGAGTATTGTAATATGTAATTGTAATGACATTTGCTGAAATCAATTAATTAAATAAATAACCTAATAAAATTTGAAATGTAAACTATCAATTACTAACGTATGACAGTTCAAAATATTTATAATATTTAAATTTTTATGATTGCAGATTGATCTAAGAGACCTTAAAATTCCAAGGGTGTCTTTGACTTGAGTTTCTATTGCACTCACGATATTAGAAATGCTCGTTGAACGTTAATAAAGCTCAAATACATATATATTTAATTATTTTATTAATGTACAATGAAGAATAAAAGTTAAGTGGTTTTTACCTGGATTGGAAAACTTTCGAAGTTCTTTAGTAAATCTTCATGTAGCTTAACAATTACCATGTTGAGTTTCAAACTTAAATGAATTTCAAGCAATTTATAGGAATGTTTTTGTACTAAAAGTTGGGAGCTGCTTAACGTTTTGTACCTAAACTTTGGTAGCGAAAATTCTTCCACTTTGCGAAAATACACAAAGGTAGAGTGTTTGACGAACCATGCATACTTCTAAGGGAAAGTTATATCGTCTTTGTTTCAAGAAACAATGGTATTTGTGAGAAATATTTTATTAAATACAAGCAGCAGCGTTGTTGCAGATGTGTAAATAATCGTTCCAAATTTTGCTCTTTATTGTTGAGTGAGAAAAATGAAATCTCTTATCGACATTTTGTAAGCCCTTAAAGGATCTACCTAGCCCACTCAGTGTGAAAGACGTGGGTTAACCCCAACTGTTACTATTTAACGAAGAGTGAAATAGGTTGAGGTTTTGGAAATTGCTTGATAGAAAGTTGGTTTGTCAAACGACAAATTGATTATGCTAACACAAAATGTAAATTGTATACGACATTTTCATAAACTAAAAGCTTGAGTTGACTTGTACTCAAAGTGAATTACAATTTTGCATGAGGTTTGAACCACCTTTATAAAGGAAATAATCTTCTCCACAAAACGTTTAACATTGGGAAGGTGCTTAAAAGAAAATGCTGAATTAATAAAAATTTATTTAGCGCTGTTATGTGATTTAGTCTGCTAATAATTCTAAAGTAGTGAAAGGGGTAGCTTCTGAGTGTAGCCATTATGTATGCAAGATACTAACTTCCTTTTTCATTAAGAACTTTTAGTATTAGTTATTTTTATTTCCTTAGGTTGTGTGAGCGACTAGAATCTCACAAAATTGAATCTAATTTCCTCGGTTTTCGTACAGATTGCTTGTTGTGCGTCAAAACTTTGATAATCAAAAGTTTATGCTATTTTGATTACCCAGCGGTTAGCCGACCGCAAGGCGGGTTAAAACAGAAGTTCGTCTAGCATATTTTAAACTATAACGCCGTTTTCTTACATCGTTGCATGATATCGACTATTCTATACTATTTATACTATTAGTATACCTACAGTTTATTTATGTAATAAAATCTGTAAAATATGCAACTAACTTCAGAAATTTTCCCAACAAGCATATTCAATATAATATTATCAAAATTAGGGATCAGATGTAAATTTCTTCTACGACAAACGAGGCAATATTCGTATTGTCAGCTCCTGCTACAGATGTACATAACGGTAATAATACCGTGAGAGCATTAAAAGCCCAAGTTAAAAACACCATTTTAAATACTTGTCTTAGATTAATCTGTAATTATGAAGATTTAAACATTATAAATATTTTTAACTGTCGTACATTAATAATTGACAGTCTACAATTCAAATTTTATTAGGGTATTTATTTAATTATTTATTAGAAATTTAAAATTAATATTATATTTTAACAGGGTTTGTCTATAGTTTTAGATAACTATATTCAAGGTTACATTGCCGCTTCAAGTGTTCTGTGGTCCCTGTGGTCGAAGTAGTGAGGTTATGCAGTTATGGGCTGTGTAAATAGACGTTTATTTGAAATAAAATTGTTATTGCACACATATTTACAAAAAGTAAATAAAGGATTTTACAAATGATGTTGAAAATGTTGACTACTGTCTCCTAAACATACATGCACTCTTCTCTTAAGATTTTCAAACACATTCACCAGAATATTAGGGGTAAGATCATCTAGATTTTTTGATATATCATTTTGCAAATCTTGTAGATTCTATGGTCTATTACTAAATATATTGTTTTTTTACGGGAAGGAATACAAAGAAGTCTGGAATTGTAAGATCGGGTGACCTGGATGGAAAAGAATGTTTACTAATTAACCGATCATCATAAAATTCTTCTAAAAGTAAAAGACAGTATTAGCAATATGTGCTGTGGCATTGTCATGCTGGAAGTAATTATTTATAATTTCATCATCATGAAGTTCAATGAAAAGAGGGTTAATATATTCTGAAGATAATAATCGGCAGTTACATTTTCTGCAAAAAACTATTCGTCTTCTTTAACCGGCGACCCGCAAACCGATCTTTTCTAGATGTAACGGTATTTCCTCAAACATATGCTTATTATCTGTTGCCTATATTCTGAAATTTTGGCTGTTAAGGTATCCATTGAGATGAAACCAAGCTTCATCGCCGATCCAAGTAAGATGCAATATGTCATTATTATTTGTGATGTTTAAGAATCAGTGACAATTATTTGTTCTAGGTTTGAAATCACGCGGTAAGAGTGTATGAACCATTTGCGTTTTGTATGGAAACATGTTCAATTTTTTTTAATTGTTTGGCAACTACTGTGACAAATCAATTTCTTGTAGTTTTTGATCGGCTTAGAAGGAGTTACCTCCATGATACCCCTAACGTTATCAATAACTTATGGAGTTCTCTTAACTGGTCGTCCTGATTCCTTTCAACACTTCTACTGTCTCTAAAATTATTCACAATAATCGCTGCAGACACTACTGTACCATTCCAAGGGTGTCTTTGACTTGGGTTTTTATTACTCTCGCGGTATTTTTAGTTATCAAGCTGATCTTCAATTGCGTTAATGCACTCAACCAAATTGCTATTCCGTTGAAATAACATATTCTCCCCGAATCAAATCATGGATTTACAGCATCAAAAGCTTTTTCATAACTGGATATCCTTCTAACATGCAAGTTTTATTATTAATTTTGGTAAGAAAAGGTAATCGTTAGGGGTTAACATATGACAAGTAACGGCTATATTCCAAAATAGCGAACGCTTTATTATAGATGAAACCCACTGAAACAACAACGTGTGAAATTGTCTATGTCGTATTACCCTTTTGGGATGTCATAGTTGCTGATATTTACATAGTTTTTTCCGTACACAACTGACAATCCCGTTTGTAGAGTGTTTCTAGTTGCTAGGGAGAATGATGTTTTTATAATACTATGAGGTTACAGCGTAACATTCCTTAAAATAATACAAATATTTTCTTCTGAAAAACTAAACATCAATACATTAATAGACTCAAGAAGGATGCTTCTATTTCTGTATGCTTATGCCTGGCAGTTATAACAGATACATATTTACTAAAATAATATTTTGATCCCAATGTAAACTACTCAATATGTAAGTACTATTTAGTAAATATCAGCTCTGGAATTTATATTTTCTTTTTATCAAAAAGCAATGACAATACGCAAGAAATTAATTATTGTTACATTCCAAAGTTAGGCAACGTGCACTGTAAGGACTACCTACTAAAAACTCGAGAAATTTCACCTTTAACTTCTTCATCAGAAGAACATAACTTTCGTCGCCTTTAATGGTAATAATGAAAGGTTCAATATCAAAAAGATCTTTTCCATATTCAACAGTCCATGCCGATTCAATAACTGTTTCTACTTTATTACCATATGCATAGAAGTTCTCTCCACCTAATTCTTTAAGCACTCTACTATAAGTTGTTATAACATCTTCGGGCGACGACCTGGTTGAACCGAATTTTTGATCATACATTCTTTTACAATCTGACCATACCACTTCGATTGCATTTCATTGGCAATGGTATGTCGGAAGCCGTAATATTTTATGATGAAATTGCTTAAAATATTCATCTAAGTGGTACGTGTCTGCTGTTCATCGAAAAGCTACTGTATTCCAAATTTCATCTTACGTTGCTTTTTCGGGATAATCTACATTTTCTACATTTTTGCTTATTCACTAAAAAATTAATTTTCTCTTGGACCAGGATTTTGTAGGTATTTCCTATTCAACGCTGTTATGATAGATAGCTAAGCTAGCGTTATCCATAATTATTAATGAAGGTTTTGTACGGTTTGGTATCAACTGAGATTTAAACTATTGCTCAAATTGTCTGCGTTCATATTGGCATGATAATCACTTATTTGTTCCACTTTTCGAAACTAATGAAGCGTCTTTAACAAAATCCTCACTGCCATCTGCACGGAAAACTATGTACCTGTATCCGACTCGAACTTGTTTGGATGCTGTTGCCAAAGCGCCGTTTTGCAACCGTTTCTGTATGATCCTTGGCTGGTAATCCAAGCTTCATCAAGAAATACTGGGTATCGCTAGTTTTTGATTTATCATATATTTCTTAAGAAATGCGGTCCTCTTAAACTGAATATCGGGGTTTTTCATTACATACAACCTATCCTTGACTTTTTCCATGGAAACCAATTTCTTTACGCCATTTGTAGAATATCGAGGTAGAAAGTGGAAACTCTTCTTTGCATTCTTGAATCCTGCATTTGCGTAACGTTTACATTATTGGTGGCATACATTTTGTATACTACACCTCATATAGAGATCTTCAATGTAGTCTTTCTACCGCTATCATTATCTGCAACATATTTTGTTCATAAACATTTTCTGTTGTGATACCGTTCTGCTTCAGGTTATAAATCAGGTTATTAATTGTTTTTGTTTCTCTTGTAAAACAAGGCTAGAACATTATGACGTCGTTTTAAAAGGGTAATCCGAAGACTATGCTGCCGTAGTGGAATATTTTCCTTATCGTTTCTTCTTGATAGCATCGTTTTTAAATTAATTTTTGTAATATTTCTCTATAATAATGGGCCGATTTAAGAATAATTAATAAATCCGACTCTTAGAATTCCACCATCTTGTGGTTCTACGTTTGGTATATGCCATACAAATAATAAACAAATCTACGTGTTTTAATTTTTAAGATATACCATGATTTGCCATCCAGCAGGCTGTGTTTTTATATTGAAGTATTTTATAACAGAACTTGTTTTCTGTGGGGGTAAACCAAGATGCATGGCAAACTATTTCCTTTGTGTGGTGTTACCACTTGTGTTTGATATAAGGCTATATCATAATATCAAAATATATTATATATAATTATATATTATATCATAATGTTGGCTGCTAGATGACGTCATTCTAATAAGTACCCCAAATAAGAAATAAATGGGGCTTAGTGCATTTACTTGCTGCATTTTCAATAAGCTAACACAGATTGAGATACATGGATTCCGATGAAACTACGAACTTAATACAGCCTACTACAGAACTGTAGCATGAATAATCTGGTACTGTAACGTGTCCAGAAGCGCATTCATCAACATTTCTTTTTCCTTTTTGGTTCTTAAATTTGTGAAGTGAAATTCTTTTTGAACATTATTCTCATTATTCCTGTATAACAAATAAGTACAAATAAATATAAATATATGATGGCTATATAATAAATATAAATGGCAACGGTCGTATCGAATATTTACTATATTTTCGTTTCGTAGTTGTAACAGCCAAATATAGAAATCAAACGACTTCTTGCTCATGATCTAAGAAGCCGTTTGTGGCAATTTTAATTTTGGATTTTACATCCGAAGAGGAAAAGAATGGGTTTTAATGTAGTAATTATACAGGTTTATTTTATAAGCAACAAAAGAAGTGTCTTCAGCAAGTACCCAATGCTTTGAAGATCAGTTTGCGGATTATGTCTAACAGTAAATTCGCAGTAAAAGAAATGGCGCACTTAATCCTCCTCCTGGAATAACACAGTCACTTAAAATAGCAAAGAAAAACTATTGAATTAAAACTTTACCACACCTATAATATGCGGAGAGTAAGCTAATATCACTTCTGCACAAACTCCAAAAAAAGTTATGTTTCAGAAAACCCTCTCGCGATAAAAATTTTAGACAAAGAACTTATCTAAGGCATGTAATAAACATTATGTTATTCTACGCAAACTAAGTTATTAAATATGATGAATTGACTACCGTTTCTTGTACAAGGTATTTTCGAGAACATTAGTAATCCCTCGTACATGAGACGTTTTGTTAGTCTATTCAATATTTAAATCTATATGTAATTTTTAAAAGCCCGTTTTCATATTGATGTAGGCAATGCCTGAAAAATTGCATTTTTTGGAAAAATATACCCTAATTTTCAATCAACCTAATCATAGAGATGAATGGTTTGTTTAATGAAACATGCAAATGGTAGATTAGGACAAGCGAACTGTAAATCTTACAAATTGTCTAGTTTTTTCAGATTGAGATTGATATTTAAATTAAATAGTATACTTTAGATTTTCTCTAATAAACACTAAAATATGAGTTTAATTATTCTTTGTTTTTTTTAAATATATTGATTTGAGTTATTACGTGCTGTTTGATAAACAGAATTGGTTAATTTTTCATCTTAATGTAAATAGCTCTTGCCTAATTATACCCATTAAACGATGATTATTTAATACACAACTCAAATATCTAGTACTTGAGATGAAATTTATTTATACTTTCCAATGACATTGTCGCATTTGACATAATCGAGTCGTCATAAAATTGGACGAGCTATGTCAAATCTGTGGTAGTGTGGCGCTCTACCGGTCAACTTTATTGAGTCCCTCGGCCTACAACATAAATACCAGTAAATGGCAATACCATATAGAAGGCCTAGAATTTGGTTTCCATAGATTTTGGATAAGATGACCAGACGTTCCGATTTTTAGGGATTTGTCCCTATTTTTTGTTCCATGTCCCAGTGTCCCCAAGGTGTCTTTTCGGGGCTATTTTGTGTCCCGATTTTCAAGTAATAATAATTTTAAGTTATCGTGTATAGATAATTTGCCTTAAAATGTTGATATCTCTTTAAAGTTGCTGGGAAAATTATATTTCTTTGTTGCTTCTTGTCTGGTTATATCTCCACGTAATACGTCAAATACTTTGATCGAATTTGGATACAAAAATCAATGATCCGATCACATCGTGTTTCGTCACTACTACTCACGAGTGCGTGCACGTGCAGTGCACGACTATCCCGTGTGGAGCCTGTGTAGATCCTAACTAACAATATTTAATAATATGTTTATTTTAAAATGGCTATTACAGCCCTAAAGTATGGGCAACATGCCAAAGAGTGTACTTTCAATGACGAATATGCAGAAGAGTTGTATAAAACTCCTTGACCATATTTAGAAAAAACTACTTCAAATTTTAGTAAATTAACTTTTTCTATCTATATGGATTTTAAATGTTTTTTACAAATAATAAGGATATGATAAATTTTTGATGAGATTGTGACCTATTTTGTATCTATTGGAAAATAAGTGTAACCGAAAAAATCGTCCCGCTTTTGAGTTGTACCGACCTGTTCACCCTAATTTTAGAGTAACTTAAAAATGAAAAAAAAAGCAATTATAGCTTAGCGTAGCTAATTGGTTTTGAGCGAAGAGCAATATAGGAATGGATAACCAAACTAGTCGATATTTGTAAATGCTAAGTCTGCTTTTCAGATATTTCGATTTGCGATTCTCAGCTGTTTTACCCACGTGAAATTAAATTTTTGCAGCAATATGCCTTGCATAGAATACTATCGATTCAATTACTCCAACAAATAAATCTATAATAATCGGTTGCATAGCGAAGCATTGCGGAGAACAGTCCGTGCTGGTCAGTACTCGAATGGGTGGACCAATATAGTGGTATATCCAATCGGTCGTGCTTCGGAGAGCAGGTAAAGCCGTCGGTCCCGGTTGTTACGAACATCTTTGACAATCGTAAAACATGTAATGGAACTTCTCATACGCATGCGTATACGTGCAAAGAGGGCTCATAGAACCTACTCCATTGTAGGTAGTTAACAGCCAATTGGCCTATACACAGAAGAAGAAGAAATATATCTAATTTTAAAGTAGGAAAGAGGGGACCGCGGTAGAGTAATGGCCTCAGCGCTTGGCTTCGGAGTTATTCTACCAAAGTCGCTCAGGTTCGAATCCTGAGCACTGCACTTTCCCAGGGTGTTTGTGGTGTCTGGGGCATGGGGTTTTTCAAGGGTGGGGCATGTTAGACCTGTGAATAGCACGAAATGTGCTGAGCCGGGATAAGCTGGGAGGGATGGGAATCTTGGAGTTGCCTTTGGCAACTCCACGATTCTTTTAGAAAAAAAAAAAAAGTAGGAAAGAATCTTAAAAGGATTGCTACAATCCATATCTTTACATTAACAAAGTGTGTATAAATTATTTTTAGAAAAGTATAACTGAATTAGAATTGCTTTCAGAGCTATATAATGAAAAATATCATCAAAAAAGAAAGAGTTGTATGGTAACTGATAAGGTTAAAAAAAATCGTTCTTGTAATCGAATCAAAATAATCGATTCTACAATCTGAATGCATTTCGCAATTTGAGAATTGGATTTTATCATAGATAGAAATACGAACTCTGATTCTAGAATTAGATTCATAATTCTGCCGATGCTGCATACCTTATTCTCGTAGCTAAAATAAATTACGAATAAAAATGTGGTTGCTTTCCCGAAAGCATCATTATAACAGATAGCAGAAATTTGAGTTAGGTTTCTGGATCATACAGTGGATTCAGTAATCGTCAGTTGTAACGAAACATTCTATTCATTATTAGGAATCTGTTCTATAACTATGTAACAGCATTGAACCAGTGGCGGCCCGCCAAGTGAAGTAGGTGAAGTGCCTCTTCACCTAAAATTTTCATTCAATTGCGAATATTTATTTAAATTACACAACAAATTATTTATCGGCATTACACCTATTAGGAGTCGTTTATTTATGGCATACATACTCGTAGATACAATAAGCATAGTGAAAACAACAAAAATTTAAATTTTAAATGCAGTTCGTCAAGCGTCGTGCAAAAAAAGCCTTACCTACAACACTCCAACAATTTTATTGTAGCGAAGAGTCGGCCTCAAACATATTTTAACTCTGCCCTTATACCTCCGTTGCCAAGGTAATAACGCCTACGTCACTATCTAGGTTGGTTCGCGGTGAAACGCGCAAGTGAAGTTTTCACTCGCAAGCAACCGCAACTATTACTATTGCTGATTGTGTTGTGCGTTTGTACTCGTATCCTGTATGTTTCTGTATTGGACAGTTTCCTTTTATACGTAGATAATTGCCAGGAAAACTATGAATCCTATTAATGACATAGTGTGCAGCTTGTTAGAGACGCCATTCAGCCATTGGAAGGAAGAAGATAAAAAAGACGTTTTAAAACAAGGGTGACCTACAGTTAGTTTGACAATTTCCGCGAAAAAAGACTTTAAAGGTAGTGGAAAATCATATATAATCTTATGTTTATAATTGCTTGTTGGCCTTGCTTGCTCTTTTGTACAAAACAGTCTGTCTGGAATAGAGAGGGATTTGCAGATCTGGTAAATAATACAAGGGCGTTACATAAACATGTCGATTCTAAAGATAATTTAATATGTGCATTGAAGTTAAAGAATTTTGAGAAAAATCAAAACACCATACGCGATTCTTTAAAAGAAAACGCGAGACTTCTTAAAGCACAATTTAATGAAAATATTCGATTAAATAGACTTTCCTCCAAACAGTTATCGACACAGTTTCGTATTTAAGCAAGCAAGAATTAGCGTTTCGCGGAGATGACGAAATCAATGAGCAAATTTTTTCTATTTGTTATTAGTAGGGTTATTATAATAGCACTTCACCTATTTTTTTACCCGCGAGCCGCCACTGCCCTGACCACTGTTAATCGTTTATTGCATTAACTCTGTTATAAGTACAAAATAGGCAGTAAAGTGAAGAAAAGGAGTATGTCAGTTTAAAAGCATGAAATATACCAAAAGTACCGTGGTATTTTGACTTTTTATAGACAGCTACACTGTTAAATCAAATTATAATAGGAAATTTGACACTTGAGTCTATTTTCTCAAAATCGTACAAAGTTGCTTTAAAGTTACTTGTGGACTTTGAACTGTTCTAACTTCCGTATGGCGTAACTAATTTCAGAAATTAAAGTTTCATCGGTTGCAAAACGTAATTTCACAGTTTTGTTTACTAGAGATGCGCCGAAGCGAGACTTCGCCGAATAACCGAATACCGAATATTTGGCCAAAAATTCGGCAGAAGCAACGAATATTCGGCGGAAGCAGGTAGTTTGTCCAAATTAATTTTATTCGAAAAGTAGAACTAAAACAAAACTCTATACTTATACACAGCACAGCAAACAAAAATTAAATAATAATATTTGTAAATACTTGTAAAAAACTAACAACTAATATCTTAAACATTTTTAAATTCTAATGAAACTGTAATGGTTAATACTTAACACAATACATTATTACTTTAATAATTAAAATCAAGCCTGGTTAAAATGTGATGTAACGAAATAAGCTTTTCGGCATTCTTTGGAAGCAATCTACTTTTTTTTTCCTCATATATATTTCCTGAGAAGACCCTTTCGCAGTGAACACTGGTCGCTGGCACAGGAACGAATTTTCTTGCCATTTTGCTAAAAATGGGCAAGACGCTTTTCCACTCTTTCCACCATAATAGTGGCTCTCCGGTTTTTTTAAGTAATGGCATATTTAAATAAATTTCAATTTCTTCATTAATATCTTTCTCTTCTCTACTTGTTTTTCGTGGCGGTGAATCAGCAGAATTAGAGGCGATATCGACAAAACATTGCCATAATTTGCTTTTGTTTTGCAGTTAAAATGTCCCACAACTTTTCTGGATACTGCTATTAGGTCAGATGTTGACCTCTCAGTGGTAATGCTGTTTACTATGGCTAATTGCCAATTGCTAATTGTATGAATAAAGCATGAAACGCTAACTATCCCAGCATCCTTGCAGCCTTTAACAATATTAGCCCCATCGTCTCTAACCATTAAATGGATGCGTGAAATGTCCAGGTCCCAGATTACTAGCATATTAGAAATCATTTCCTTGATTGCTTCTCCTGTATGAGAACCAGGAAAATGTCTACATTTTAAAACAATATGATCATATTTAAAATTATCATCAACCCAGTGGCCAGTAAAGCTAACGAAACTTTCATTTGTACGAGGGCAGGTCCGTATGCCTAATGTTAGCGAGATCAATGGAACATCCACAATTTTATTTTTAATGGTATTGACTAATCGATCATAAATATCGGAATTGCTTTTTCGCTGATATATTTTCTTCCTGGCAATTAGTATTACAGTGCAATTTTATAAACGAATCTTGTAAAACCTTCATTATTTACAGTTGAATAAGGCATGTTATCTAATGCTATCTTATTTCACCAATTAAATAATGTATACTTTTGAGCGTTTATCATTTATATCCCATGTTTTTGCTTGACCTAAAGCCTCAGGAATTTTTCGCTGTTTTGGCAGATTTGCTTTGATGCTTGTTCTTGTGGTTTCATTTAATTTGACTGATTTTTGTACACTATTGTGTTTTTCAAATTCATCATTATACTTGCGCTTTATGTGATTAATCATCGGTGATGTTGTCGCATATTTTCCAGTTCCACCACGAGATATCAGTTGGTCGCATATTTTGCACTTCGCAAATTTTTATATTCCCACCAATCTTAAAAGTCCATATTTCACTATTTTTACTCATTGTCGTAATTTTCTATCTATCTATCTATCTTGTAATAACTAGAAATCTCGTGTGATGAAATATCACTTTTAAGTAGATTTGAATGGGTGATGTGGCATCCAATTAAGAAAACCAAAGCAATTAATGCAACATTAATTTAATTATAAAATAAATAGATACATCCACATGTAAAGTATCTAGCCTTATTTATATATTTTCTAGTTAAATTAATGTCGCATGAATTGCATAGGTTGTCTTAATTGGCTGCCACATTTCCCATTCAAATCTGCTACAGTCGGGTGTCGTCTTATTTGACGGGTGGCCCTTCGCAGTACGAACTACCACAACACTTGTATAGTTATATTGCTCTCTTTCTAGCTCCTTAGTTCGTATAGGCTATTAGAGCGAGCGCATTTCTTGTAGATTGCCGCTCTAAAGTTTATGAAATGCACTACGGTGACCTGTGAAACGAAAAGAGATAGCACTTACAGTGTTCAATGGTTCCAAAACAGGTGACGCAATAGAATTAATTGGGGCGAATACTAAACGCTACTACGACAAACATATCGGGCGCGAAGGTTTTACTGATGAGCAAGTTATAAAAATGTGGGAAAGTGCTTTAAATCAATGCGGTGAAAATGAATAGAAAATTGTGTACGACATACAGAAGATCTTATAAAATCTTGGTAGCATCGTGAAATTATAGTTGACGAGGTGGAACTTTTAATAATTAATTTCGATGATGATTCATCGGACAGTGAAGACGAGGAATATGAAGACGACAGCGATTAAACTGTTTTATTAAAATCAAGTGGTTCATGTTAATTAAATGCAATAATATTTGTCTATTTCAGTCATTTTTAATTGTGTGCAAAATATGAAACTAATTGAAATATATCTTTTAGTCGATGTTATTTAGTAGTAATGATAAAAAAATTATATTTAGTTTGTGAGTGAGTCACTCCGGTTTGTGTTTAACCTATTTTAAACTTTGTACCTGATTCATCTTTGTGTTCAAATTATTTCAAATTCATAATTAACACTGCATTTTTAGTTATTAGGATTTCAGTAGAAATATAATTATTTTAATATTTGAATAACTCTTATTTAAATTCAAATATTTAAACATAAAATTGAATTTCTGGTGCAAATTAGATGCAATAATAATCTTCAAGCTGTCTTGTCAGTGATTTATATTAAGAATATTGAGTTTAAACATGTAAAATATTGGTAAATAAATGATGATTTTTAGTTAACTGCAGAGAGGTTTAATTAATTATTGTACTTTTGTATATAGCTACATTTAATTCGACACTTGTTTTCGGTCACTGGTTTCTTGAGCACCTGGCCGCTCAGCTTAGTTCAACCGGTTATTTTACCTGACTGCGTACTTCGCACCCATCAAATAAGACGACACCCGACTACATTCTACAATTACAGCCGTAAAAATTTAAGAATTTAAACAATCATTTTTATGTATGAACGCACATTGCAATAATCTGGAAAGTTACTTGCACACTATGAGATCACAATGTAAACTAGCAGAGCATCACAGGTCATAGCCACCTGCATTTAGGTACTTCCAAAAAGTCTAGACTTGCAAATGTACAAATGTTGAACTCTTGAACACCTACACTTACCACCTGATAAAAGCAATCATCTGTTCAAAGATACGCCGCTTCGACGGGTCGCATACCGAATCTTTGTACTGCTTTGGCCGAATACCGAATATTCAAAAACCCCGCCAAATCAGCCGAATACTGAAGCGAACCGAAGTTTCGGCGTATCCCTACCCTAGACTGTTTACCAAAATTGTATTAGACAGGGTGGACGAAAATTATTCAGCCAATATTTGGGGCGAAGCTCCTTACGGAAGATTAGAGCGAACAAAATAATTTATTTAACTTTATAGTAATTGTGATTATCACTTCAAACTATTAGTATTTTTTGCTTTCCCCATTCTTGTTTTTTCAAAGACAGTTTAAGGTGTGGCACTTAAAATTATATTTCTGGGAATAATTGAGGAATACATGTTATGGATGTTAACCATTATTAACTATGTTTTAACAAAATCCGAGAGATGGCGTCAATGATCGGCAATAGGTAAAGTCACTGTATGCTCTGTGCCGCTAGCTCCCAGACTGGGAGCTAGCGGCACAGAGCATACAGGCATCCCAGTCTGGGAGCTAGCGGCACAGAGCATACAGTGACTTTAGCAATAGGTTGTAGTTTGACCAACGTATCTTTTTTAAGAACTTAACAATTTACTGAAGTATATGAAAGCCTTGTAAGAAAGTATTGTTCCATTTCGGATTAGGTGGATATTCTGATTCTAACCAGAGGGTTTGTCTGAAATGGTATAACTTTTTTTGGTAATTCGATTTTTCGTAATTATCCCGAATACTGCATACCACAAAAAATCAAATATTAATACGTCATTCTCGGATTTAAATGCAACATGTCAATCTACAAAAAATACCGTTTGGACAAAAATTACTGTGCTGTATAGCCAGTAATTGCGCCCTCTACTGAGGTTCAGGGAACTACTTTTTGACAATACATATAATCTATTCACGATTGATTTGCCATCCAACAGGCTGTGGAAATCTGGGGAAATGTGTGGTATCATTGAAATTTGTCAATTAATTAAGTTGGGTTATGCTAGTTTTTCTTGGTGGAGGTTATGTTTTTTGAAAGCAGGCAGTGTTGCCAGTGGAGCTTGTTTGTTCATTTGACGTCCGCCTATTGCTGCTCAATATTGGTTTATATATAATACTTATATATAATAATGATTTCATTATAAATAAAATAATAACTATAATTTAAATGTTGTCGTAGCACATGCCAAATACATATTGCTGTTCTTTTTTTACGAGAATTCTTAACTCAAATCGTATGTATACAGAGTATATTCCACGCCATTCTTTGTTGTCCTATATTTAGGTCTTGCAGCAAATTAAGAAGAATGAACGTCCATGTCGCTCATGTTTCAAATTGATATTATGGTAGTCCAGTGGTTGACTGTTTGTCTCTGGTGCTAAGAGACCCAAGTTCGTATTCCACTGAGATCAGTGTTTTTCTCGGGCGAGATAAAAACTGTAAAACACTCATTCACAATTTAGATGCCAAAAGAATATCCCCTACCCTATTCCACCTTCATGCTATCACTAGAAGTATCTGAATCATGGGCACCCTCCGATTCTGAATCAGATTCCCCAATTGAAATAATGAAGGAGGAATATTTTCAAACGATAAATTTCCCATATGTTTTGTGCAGTCTTCTGAAATAAGTTTTTCACAATGCTCACAGTTGGGCTTTTTCAAAATTTCGTCAGTTACGTATCTTTTATTTCCGTCTGCTGTAAAAGGTTTAATTAACTCCCAAAGTTTTTTCTTAGTAATTTTGCCCTGTATTTCGACATTGTGGTGGTTAACCAACCATTCCTGCAATACACCTTTTTCGCAAGAAAATGTGGGCGGCTTGTCAAACTGCACTGAATGATAAGGTGCGTTGTCCATAACCACGACATATTTTCCTTGCAACTTGTTCAAAGCAGGAATCAGCTGATTAACCAACCAATTTTGAAAAATTTCCCTATTCATAGTTTTATGATAGTCCCTGTCGTTGTTCTTTGAGTCTAGTAACATGTCGCACTCTTCCAAAAAGCCTAAATTACATCCCGCATTCAAAATCGTGAACCTCTTCCCCTCACTTTTAATTTTGGCTGGGATACTTTTAAGATCGGTTTCGTGTACCCATTGAAGACTCGCGGATCCATTTTGGTAGATCTACGTTTCGTCTAGGTACACGAATGTCACATTTTCACTAGAATTTTGATATTGGAGAAATTGCCTCAAAAATTTAATTTTGGATGCAACGACTTGTTTTTGTTCACATAAAATTTTGCGTACATTCACCATTTTGTGTTTGTAACCCATTGATTTAAGAATTTTGAATAAAGTAGTCCTGCCACCCTTGTATTCCAAATTTTCACGAGAGTCAGCCAAGAGTTTGTCGAGAGTAAAATGTTCTTCTTCAGATGATACTGCCAAATTTGTCGTTGCAAATCTTTTCTAAACATGTAATTTAAGAAAACGTCTGTCTTAGCGCGTATACTACAAATGAAAGATTTCAAAACGTTCTGTCCTTGTGATAAAATGTCCCTTATAGAACGCTCAGACACCTAAAATTATAAGTAATTTGCAATTGCATATTTAAGAAATAATACATGCTTACCCCAAATATATAAATTAATCGATTTATAATCGTAAATCGTGTGAAGTCTGGCCTATCTCTTTTATAATGGTTGAAATCTTTCACAATTTGCAGTTTAGTAACTCTGCTAATAACTTTCACCATTGTGACAATTAAGTAGGTATAATATATTATGTGATTTATTAATTCTAAACTTGTTAGATTATTTTAGAAAAGTAGGGGACTCTAGAGCTGGCAACAGGGCAATTTCATTTTGACATTGCTAGAAATGAATCAAATAATACTTAAGAAAGGCAACTTAAGAAAAAAAACACAGCCTGCTGGATGGCAAATCAATCGTGAATAGTGTATAGTAGTTAATATACATCAGTATATTTATCGAATGGGTTAAGGATCTTCAAAACCGCAAGAATTCATATTTAAGGTCGCACAGTAGTAGGCGTGCCGATTAGCGCAAACAAGTATCCTAAATAGTGCGGTTGAAATGGAAAAGAATAAGTGAAAGGACAAATTAATACTGAATTGACGTTCAATAATCACATGTAGAAGTTAATTTTCTTTAATCACAAACGTAGTAATAGTAATTCTAAAACTAGGTGTCCGAAAATAGTACATTATTTAACGAGCATATAATAAAGCTATTATTGCAAGAGGTTGAAAATTGAAACATGAGCGAAGGCGAGTGTTTTAATCATACGAATGCGATAATAGCTATTACATGAGAGTCAAATGCGATATTTTATTTTTCTATTTCGGTTTTATAAAGCCGTTCTAAGCGCACTGTTTTAGCTTAAAAACAGTACGTTAAGGAGGCCTATAATCGTACTGTTTTTAGTTTGTTTTTTTACGGTGTTGGTAGATCGATTTCAATTTGAAAGTTTGAAATGTCAGTTTCAGCCACCTGTCAGTGCTGCCATAAGTGTTTATAAAAACTCCCTAGTAATTGTTTTGACGTAAAATTTTCTACATAAATTTATTTAAAATACTCTTAAACTTCCTCAATAGAAAAAATAGTATAAAGAACACGTTTCATAAGACCACTTGTCGCACTCGTCCGTTGAAAAACTCGACGCTTCGCGTCTCGTTTTTCAAACTTGGACTCGTGCGTTAAGAAAAGGCCTTATGAAACTAGTTCTTTAATATACTATTACGACCAATCAAATACGATATTTTGTCTACGACCATTATTGCTTATTTTTTTAGTTTTGAAAGAAAATTAAAAGTAACATTACAATTTGAGAGATTAATACATGGTGTGGAATTCATACTAAGATTATTAGAGAGAGCATTAGAAATGTTTGACTTATTATTAACATTTAACGAACTTGAAACACTAAAATCAACAGGAGCACTGGCTGCCCTATGATTTTTAGACGAACATTGCATTTGTTGCAAAATTTTTCGAGCGGTCTCCATTTTATTAGCTTCTGATCTCTCAATATAATCTTTGGCTACCGAGCTTGCTTTCCAACCTCCATGCAGCTTTAGATCCATCAAGTTTGCACCTCCATCTGTAAATATACCTAGTAGCCGATGATCTCAGAGAATATCCGGTATATTCTTTTGGAGAAGGCAATTTCAAGTATGTTGCGTTGTCTTCTCCAAATGATCAGAATTTGTTAATTCCTATTGTCTGTACTGTATACATATTTGCCATTTGGACCCTTCACAAAGAATGTATCTGCTGTTGCATTAGGTGAACGTATATTTATATATTTTTTAACGATGTTGTAAAATGGTACCCTTATTGAAAATTGCCTGTCTACTATATTTTTTGTATCAAGTATATCAACAAGAAATGCATTTTTATGATCATGGACATTCTCTACTTTCATTTTATACAATTCAGTGGCAACGATTATACCCACATTGAAGGCAACCTTTAAAAACATTAAGCATGATTATGTTCATAATCACTTATAAATTTCTTACCTTGGTTGCAAGATATTTATTATCTGGTGCTTTATCAATGAATTCACGAACTTCATTCGGAGTAAAAACTGCAGCTTTCTTAGCCTTGTAACCTTCAGATTTTCGTTTCAGGAAAGACACTCATTTTAGATAATTTTCGATTTTAATATTATGGTAAACATTCAGTGTTGCTTTTAACATAGAATAAATCGTCCATAAACTTGATGATTTATACTTTTGAGCTAGTTCGGTAAAATACACTAATACATTATCTTGTGAAAAAGAGTTGTATTTCTTCTAGCCCCCCAGTCCATAAAGGATTTATAAGCTATTTCATAGCCTTTTTAATTTTCAGGAAGTAAATCTAATGTAGCAGTCTTGGCTATTTCTGTTATTTCAGGTGGTGTGCAATTTTCTATCAAATTTTCATTGTTTTCACTGTCATTATTCATTTCACAAATATCTGCAACATAATGAAAATGATTAATTTTATTATTGTGGAAAAAACAGATAAGTTACTAACCTGTTATCAAAACAATATTACTAGCTGGAATTTAAAAACTCTTATACTCGTAAATCTGAAAAGAGAGGTTACAATATTGAATAACTGTCATAAGTATTGTTGGTTGCCTAGTTACGACGATAATTGTTGATTAAACTCAAATATAATGCAATTATGGGAAATACATAATGAAATAATGGGCAATATATAATGCAATTATGAGCTGGTATATAGGTGCCATAATTATTCATTTAATAATGTTACCATAACTGAGTAGAAAACGTACGAATAATAAACATATAATTTAATACTACAGTGGAGACCAAGAACGAGCAAACGTAGCGTGCGAAGACCTTTAGCTAGGCTAGGTGGTCAGATGACATCAGAAAAGTGCCAATGGTTTAGATTGGCAAGAGACCGAGGTATATGGAAAAACACTAGGGAGCACTATGTTCAATACTGGACCAACAATGTCTGACGAAGAGAGAGAGAGAGAGAGAAAGAGATAAATATAATTAATTTTGAATTAAAGTATTATAGCATTGCCTTTATGTAACATAGAATTACCTTGAGAAAAAGCAATTGTCTAATTGCTGTTTTCTGTGTTGAGGATTCTTATTATTTTACTGTTTTATTAAATTTTTTAAAGAACTTTAAAATGAGAAGGTCCCCTTAATACAAAACATCTACCACTTAAAAAATTTAACATCCTGGTTTGTAACAAATTATGCTGATAGTTTTAAAAAATTTTGAATCGTACCATTTTTACAACAAATTTAATAACATTTGTAGGCACTCTCATTCGGGTCCGGTAATTTAACCTATAGCAAAAAAATCGACCGGATTTGAACTTGTCTTACTTCATTCAAGTTGCGGTTTAAATTTTACACAATTTAAACTCCATATAGGTATAAAAGTAATGAGCAATAACTCCTGCCATCAACAACCACTGTCATTAAACTAAGCGGTATTAAATTTTACGAACTGTTCCTAGCATCTGGAAACTTTGAAAGTGAAAGCTAAGTTAAAGTTTTATTATAAATTAATGTTACACATTTTACCAACACCGTTATAACACAACTTTATGGTTGTTTGCGATTTAGAAATAAAGAAAACGTAAGCCAAACCACACTTGAAAATATACCTATGTAGCTTTGACCAAATAATACAAACAACTGCATTATTTTTTTTTTGATTTTCTGAAACAACGAACAGTCTACTTGCTATGATCAATAGGTTGTGCATTGATTTTTAAGTTCCAACTTTATCTAATAAAACATGATTATTGTTTAATCAATTTATGAATACAAACAGTACAAAGCTATATGTGACAATAAAACTCATAAAACCGTACATCGTGTGAAAGAAATAATCCACTGCAGAGCAAAATAAATAAAAAGGTTATGAAAAAATAACTTCCAAGTTACCATTACTTTTAAGCTAGGCGCAGAGAACGAGCGGGCGAGATGTAGTGTTTAGTATTTAGTTTTTAAGTGTTTACACGATTCCCATCCATTGCGAGTAGCAGATTAAGCGCTTGACTAACCGCGGTGTGTCAATTTTATCATTAATTTTTACTTTCCCATACCTTATAGGTATAGGGTAAGTATTGAAATCATGAAAATTTTCGAAATCGAGATTTTAACGGATATATCCGTTTTGGGTCTCTAGGAACCCAAAAAAGTGGTTTTTAAAAAATGTCTGTCTGTGGGTGGGTATGTACGTACGTACGTATGTATGTACGTATGTATGTATGTGACGCTCCTACAGCCGAAAGTATTGCTCCGATTTTGATGCGCTTTGGAATGCGGGGGTGTATCGAAAATTCATCGAAAAAATAAGCTTTTCAAAAAAATCCGAAACCGGAAGCGGAAGTTACGCATGTTTTTTTGGTATCACTTTTTTCGTGATTACAATTTTGAAACTTTTATCGCGGATAACGATAGAGGGTCATAAGACAAATCTGTTAGTTTTTTGCCGAACTCGCTAGCTTTAAACTGAAGGGCGCTATGATTTTTTGAAATTTTTGAGTTTAACGCCCAATTACTCGAAAACGGATGAATCGATTCAAATGATTTTTATTTTCTGAATAGTATATGAAGGGTAAAATGAGGTGATATAAAAAGTTTTTTGAAAAATTATAAGGGGCCTAAATTACGAATTTTCAAAATTTTGGAAATTTTCAAAAAATTATTTCTCAAAAACTGCTCCAAGGAATTTTTTTAAATTTCATATGTCGATAGACCTCGCAAGGGGCTATTGATATGTTTTTTGAAGAACTCCGTAATTTTCCTGTGGCGCCCTCTACGAAGCTTGGAAGTTTGAAACTTCAAACTCCTTTAATTAATAAACGAAAAAAGATAGGAAGCTGGGGTTTTCACTGAATCGCTCAGTACGTAATGGAGCATATGAATATGCAAAGAAATATTACACTCGTGGATATATGTAAGCGCACCGGCCCCCTCCCCCCTCTTTTTTAGAAAAATATTTTTTTTTATTCTAACCGTTGTTATTTGTTTGCGCCAAAGAATCTTTTTTCGCGAAAATAAAAAAATCGATTTTTTATGCCCTACAAAATATAATTTCCAGGGACTTAAGAAAATTTTACCTCGGTAGCAACAGCGATCGGTACTAGTTAGACCGCGCGACGTATATAGTAGAGAATGAAGTATGCCTGGTTGCATATTAAAAGGAAATTAAGGGTAAGTCTGTTCGTTACGAGGCAAGGTTTTAGGATAGCACTTGAACAACCGTTTTGAGGAAAATAACTCTACTGTTGAATAAAGATGATATGAACAGTTTCCAGTATGGGAAAGTCCAGGGAGGCAGTCGCGTCCACTTATTTTTTAAGTTGCGGTTGGCTCTAGAATTTGTAAAATCACATTTGTTAACTCGGCCGAAAATATGTCATTAACACAGCACTTCAAGACATCTTACGAGTTTAAAATTCCAAGGAAATTTTCTGAAATTGCAACAGTTTTTGAGATTGTCAATTTTCATAATGGTATTTAACTTCAATAATTTTATACTACACAATGCTAATACAAAAATTGTGAAAATAAATGAAAAAAAAAACAAATGTGAAAGGACTTCCAGAGAGGAACATTGACATTAAATTACTCTTACTGTCTTCTTTAAACGTTATTTTGTCAGTGATCCATTATTACAAAACTAAGTAATTTTAATATGTTGACACTTACTGTCTGTAAGAAAGTTTTCTTTATATTTAAACCGTAGGTGTCTACAAAAACGCAACAGTTAAAGATATCAGTACAAGATGTACAAAATTAAATTGTATTACTATGGTCCCTGGGCTGTCTTTTACTTTTTTATGTTTGGTTACTACTTGTAGGCATTTTTAAAGCTAAATCAGTGGCGGCTTGTGAGATTGTGCAGTGGTAGTGCCACAGTTCTTGTCCATTGTGTGGGAGGAGCTCTAGAAGTGCAAGGTCATTGTACACGTAAATGTTTAAAAATTCATCTTACTAAGGACGAAAACTAGTACCCGATGTGTTTAAAGTTAACTTTTGTATGTTGAAATATTATTGTTTGAAAATTTCCAATTAATGAAATACTATCGAAGATATGAAGTTTATAAATGTTATGCAAGATTTTATAATTTATACTTTTCCCACGAAAACAGTACTTAGTAAGGTAGAGCAGTTTCCCTCTTGTTAGAGAACACAACAAAATCAGTCTATAAATGTCGATAGATATTTAGGAAATGGCACGATATATAAAATCAATTCTGTCTTTTTTTAATTGCAGAAAAGCGAATTACTTGTTTATTCAAGTATTCGATGATATTAAGAAATGTTTTTTCAGCTGATAACATTCCCGATGAATTATTCATTCTTTTATCAATGAGGTTCTTAAAAAAGTGTTAATCCTTTTCAACGTTGCAAAACATCGCTCCGCTTCATAGATGTACGTTAAAGCCTAAGCTCGAAACTGGTCTTTATCGGTATTGGCCGGGCATTATCCAAAACGGCCAATTCAGACTGTCTAAACCCGAAAGTTTAGGTTGGCCTTTATGTGCCACTTGGTGCTTATGATGTAGTAGGAGTTGTAGATAAAGCAGTTACAAGTGACAATAAAATGGAAGACATGAAAGGAAAGTTTAGTAGTAATATAGAGATCCTTTTGGCTAAGAAAAGTAAGCTTCTTAATAGTATTAAAATAATATTTTAATGCACGGAGGATCATAACCTAACTTTCTCATAGTTTATTATATTTGTTTTTTTTTTCAACCAATAACACAAAACTGTTTACTCATTAAGTTTATTGTCGGTTAGTTAGTGTAGTAAAAACAGCAAAACTTAAGTCAAAAAAAGAACCACTAGATTATCGTCGGTTAGCAAGATTTGTCGATATTATTGTAAACGGTTTGGAGAAACTTATACAACCGGTCACTACAGAAGAACCAACAATTTTATATTATTTAGAAAAAAAAACAGTTATTCGATGTGCTTCAAGAAACTCATCTGGGTAGAGGACACAGCAGATGCACTCGCATGTTGGAGCAATTGCAACGAAAATTCAAAAATATCACAAAAGAAATTATATTGACATAATCAGACATGTACAGACCTTTCCAGCAGAAACAATATATACCAAAAAAAGGTTTAATTTCTAAACCACTGATATTCAAGAAAACGAATTCAAGATGTTAAGTAGACCTTATAGATACGTAGTCGAATGCAGCTGGAAAATACTAGTATATTTTAAATTACCAGGACCACAAAATTAGTTTTACTTAGGGCGCTAAAGACAAAGGCAGCAGCAAAAGTTACATACGTTTTGCTTGAAATTTTGCTGTAGGTAATAGGTGCTCCAAACATATTGCAATCTGATAATGGCCGGGTGTTCTTAAATCACGTTATTAACGAACTTACTGATATGGTCGGAATTGAAAATCGTCCACGGAAAGCCTCGCTATAGTCATAGTCAAGATTCCGTAGAACGGGCTAATCAGGACGTGTAAAATATGGTGAGTACATGGATGCAAAGTTCCAACAACAATCATTGGGCTGAAGGTTTGCGTATTACAGAATTAATGAAAAATTAGCATACCATGACTGGATAGTCAAAGTCCATATGAAGCCTTGTTTGGCTCTAAAGCAAAAGTGGGACTCAGTGATTCATGTTTTCCAAAAGACGTCATAGGTTCTCTTGAAAATGAAGGTGATTTAAAAAAGCCGAAGATGACTTACGTACTAATTTTCAAGACAACAATGCGCAAGGTGCAGAACAGGTAATAGATGAAACATATGATTTTCGTGACGATACAATTAAAGCTACTATCTCTGAATACAGCGAAAATAGATGAAACCAATAACCTTAAAGAAAGTGAAAATGTATTCGAAGTTACCAACAGTACCCATACTGAGAATATAACAGCTATTAAATATAAGCAGGAACAGATCAAAATCAAACGGAAGAATGCACATGAACATTTAAAAATACAAGGTTCTAAATTGCTAAAATTATCCGGCAGAAAATTTCTACTAATCAATGTAGGAGACACTATGAATTCGAGTTTCTGATGTAGATCGAGGACTTGGTCACCCAAGAAGTATTTTGGGTATTGTTTTAGAAATACAGGTATTTACAAAGCTGGCGCTTATAAGGGAGCTTTGAAGCAGTTGTATCGCCTACGTTCATTAACAAGGTGTTCAGATAAATTTGTTATTGTAGCTTCTGGAAACTTTCCTCTCCGCAGTCTCTAATAGACAGCTATTCGATGTTATAGACCCAAAAATCTAAATCAAATATTTAGATGTAAGTGTATAGCCAAATTTCTTCTTTGTAATTCAAAGTGTCAAAGATCTACAGGCTGCTGCAACAAATAACGAAAAACTTTATGAAAGGTTCTTTCTATATTGTTTTGCAACTTCCAAATCCTACAGGTAGGTTCGAATGTCATTCTTGGATTTGTTTTACTCTCTTTTTACTTTCCCATACCTTATAGGTATAGGGTAAGTATTGAAATCATCAAAATTTTCGAAATCGAGATTTTAACGGATATATCCGTTTTGGGTCTCTAGGAACCCAAAAAAGTGGTTTTTAAAAAATGTCTGTCTGTGGGTGGGTACGTATGTACGTATGTGACGCTCCTACAGCCGAAAGTATTGCTCCGATTTTGATGCGCTTTGGAATGCGGGGCTGTATCGAAAATTCATCGAAAAAATAAGCTTTTCAAAAAAATCCGAAACCGGAAGCGGAAGTTACGCATGTTTTTTTTGGTATCACTTTTTTCGTGATTACAATTTTGAAACTTTTATCGCGGATAACGATAGAGGGTCATAAGACAAATCTGTTAGTTTTTTGCCGAACTAGCTAGCTTTAAACTGAAGGGCGCTATGATTTTTTGAAGATTTTGAGTTTAACGCCCAATTACTCGAAAACGGATGAATCGATTCAAATGATTTTTATTTTCTGAAAAGTATATGAAGGGTAAAATGAGGTGATATAAAAAGTTTTTTGAAAAATTATAAGGGGCCTAAATTACGAATTTTCAAAATTTTGGAAATTTTCAAAAAATTATTTCTCAAAAACTGCTCCAAGGAATTTTTTAAACTTCATATGTCGATAGACCTCGCAAGGGGCTATCGATATGTTTTTTGAAGAACTCCGTAATTTTCCTGTGGCGCCTTCTACGAAGCTTGGAAGTTTGAAATTTCAAACTCCTTTAATTAATAAACGAAAAAAGATAGGAAGCTGGGGTTTTCACTGAATCGCTCAGTACGTAATGGAGCATATGAATATGCAAAGAAATATTACACTCGTGGATTTATGTAAGCGCACCGGCCCCCTCCCCCCTCTTTTTTAGAAAAATATTTTTTTTATTCTAACGGTTGTTATTTGTTTGCGTCAAAGAATCTTTTTCCGCGAAAATAAAAAAATCGATTTTTTTATGCCCTACAAAATATAATTTCCAGGGACTTAGAAAATTTTACCTCGGTAGCAACAGCGATCGGTACTAGTTAGACCGCGCGACGTATATAGTAGAGAATGAAGTATGCTTGGTTGCATATTAAAAGGAAATTAA